>PVLC010018680.1:0-31692 GCA_004027655.1 Graphiurus murinus
ACGAAGGAAGGAAGGAAGGAAGGAAGGAAGGAAGGAAGGAAGGAAGGAAGGGAGGGAGGGAGGGAGGGAGGGAGGGAGGGAGGGGAAGGGAAGGGAGGGAAGGAGGAAGGGGGAGAAGGGAAGGGAGAAAGGAAAGTGAAAAAGGAGGGAGGGAAGGAGGGAGGAAAAGAAAAACATTAACTGAAGTGGTCATAAAAAATGAACATAAATAGAGTAAAAAACCAAGGCTGATCCTTTAAGAAAAATCAGTAAAATAGATAACCCCTGGCAGCCTGGTTAAGAAGAAAAGAGAAAGTGCAAAAATAAAGACTATTACGAATGAAAAAGGAGTAAAACGACTCATACAGAAGACAGTAAGAGAGCAGAGAACAGAAATGTGCCTTAACTGTGGGATGCTCATCGTATACAATGTTGAGCAACTACCTTGCACAGAACATATTGGTTAAAAGACCTGAGCTATCTAGGCGTGGTGGGAACGCCTGTAATCCCAGTACTTGGGAGGCTGAGACAGGAGGATCACAGGTTCGCGGCCAGTCTCAGCAACTTGTGAGGCCCTCCGAAACTTAGTGAGACCCTGTTTCAAAATAAAAAAATAAAATCGGGCTGGGGGTGTAGCTCAGAGGTAGAATGTTCCTGGGTTCAATCCCTAGTACCACAAAAAAATAAAAAATAAAAATAAATAAATAAGATAAACTAAAAGCCCTGAGCTAGAGGAGAATCTATGCCTTACTGGGAAGGGAGACCTGCACACCACAGAAAAGAGGATGAAATGTGTCCCGATTTTTATAAAAATAAAAGAGTCCTTCAAAACTCACAGTGGGTGACCATAGTAGTGGAGAACATGCCTGCGGTTTATACAGGTACCTTGAGGTGTAGGGAAACTAACTTCCCCCTTACATACATCTGATGTGTTAACTGACTACAGTGAATATCATTTTGTAATTTTAAAAGAATTTTATAGAGCTGGGCATGGTGGTGCATGCCTGTAATCCAGTACTTGGGAAGCTGAGACAGGAGGATTACAGATTCGAGGCTAGTCTCAGCAACTTAGCAAGACTCTCAGCAATTTAGCGAGACGTTGTTTCAAAATTAAAAAAATAAAATAAAATAGGGCTGAGGGTCTAGCTCAGAGGTAGAACATCCCTGGGTTCAATCCCCAGTACCAAAATAAAATAATTTTATAAAGAAATAAAGGCAATCATCCTAAGAGTACCATTATGTTTATTCAAAAACTACAGTGGGGCACGATAAAGCCCAGTCCCTATGCGCTCAGGAAGTAGCCCGGGGCTGGCGGCCCTCACCCACACCTGGCTCACAGAGCCAGCTCAGCGCTGGTCTGAGCTCAGGCCACCGGCAGTGGGACGCTCGGGACTGCCAGGCCTTCCCCAGGGCAGGCAACTACCCCAAGGTGGCCCGCCTCCCAGCCTGAAGCTGCCCTTCCTTGGGAAGCATTCCTGGCAATGTGTTTAATGTGTAAACATCTCCAGTGCTAGCCCGGCGTGGTGGCACAGGCTTGTAATCCCAGCATTCGGGAGGCTGAGACCGGAGGATCCGGGTTCGAGGCCAGCCTCAGCTACCTAGTGAGGCACTCTGCAACTTAGCGAGACCCGGTTTCAAAATAAAGAATAAAAAATAGGGCTGGGGGTGTAGCTCAGAGGTAGAATGCCCCTGAGTTCAATCCCCAGTACCGCAAAAAAAAAATCTCCAGTGCTCTTTATATTTTTAGAGTATCTTCCTCTCTTCCTAAAGTTTATAATCACAAGTCTTCCTTTTTCTTTTCCATTCTCTGCAGAGAAACTTCTCTAACTCCCTGCCACAAGAGGCCAGGGGTGTCAACCATTTTAAAGAAAGAATGTGGCCTATTTCCAGGGTGGGACACCTCCCTTCCAAGGTATTTGTTTTAGAAGAATCACGGTTCACAATCACAGACATTTTTCTCCAGCTTTGGACACCTCATCAGAGGACCAGAGCCGCCCCTCCACAGCTGCCTCCTTCTGACACAAATCCCTGATTTAGGTCAAAGCTGGTAGACTGTAGGTCTCGCATATGCGCTGACTGCCATAAGGAAGCTCTAGGCCTCTGAGTCTATAAACGATTCCCAATTCTCCACTGTGCTTGTACAGAGTCCAGCACAAGAGCACAGCAGCCGTTGCAAATGCTTCTAGACTTGTCAGTGCAGGCTGAAGCCGGACACTTTAACGTCCAGTTAAGCAGCCCCAAAGAAGCCCCCAGGCCCATGCAGGTGAGGGGTGCAGGGAGTGAGGAGGGTCCCTAGCCAACGTCCCCTCCTCCTCTGCCCAAGGAGTCTGGTCCCGCAGGCCAGGCCTGTAGCTCTGATCTCAGAAATAAGGGAGGAAGGCTTGGGGAGGGTTAGGGCTTGGATAGCAGTGTGCCCAAAGACTCAGGTGTTGAAGGCTGGGTCCCCAGAGCATGACATCCAGAGTGGGGCTCTTGAGAGGTGAAAAGAACACGAGGCTGGGACCTCCTCTGTCCATCAATAGGTTCACAGCGGATGGAGTTACTGGGAGGTGTCGGGGAGCACAGGAGGCAGGGTCTGGGGGTATGCCCTGGAGGGTATTTCTCGACCCCAGACCCTTCCTCTCCTCTTTCTCACAGCTTCTGGGCTGCACGGGGGTGAGAAGCTCTGTTCGGCCACACCCTTCCACCACAAGGTTCTGCAGCACCAGAGACCCAGAAGCAAAGGAGCCAGCCGATCGTGGAACAAAGACACTGTGACCATGAGCCAAAGTAAACCTTTTCTCCTTTAAGTTGTTTATGTCAGGTATTTTATCACAGTGATGAAATCTGACTATTAGGGTGCATGCAGAACAGTGACAAGATTTTGCAAGCCTTCAAAATCATTATTCTCAGTGTTTGCATCTCTTAAGATGCTTTAAGGCAAGGTCTGGCCAGCTGGCCCACTGGAGTCAGGTGCAGTGGCTCACACCTAATCCCAGTACTTGGGAGGCTGAGACAGAAGGATTGCAGATTCAAGGACAGCCTCAGCAACTTAGGAAGACCCTGTTTCAAAATTTTTTATTTTTTAAAAAAGTTCTGGGGTGTAGCTCAGAGGTAGAATGCCACTGGGTTCAATCCCCAGTACCAAAAACAAAAACAAAAAAACCAGCTAGCCACTGGCCAAATTCTGCTTGCTGCCTATTTTGGTAAATAATGTTTTATTGGGATACAGCTATATCTATTTATTTTCATATTGTCTATGGCTGCATTTGCACTACAATGGCAGAGTTAAGTGGTTGTGACAGAGATGTATGACCCACAAAAAACAAAATATTTACTGTCTAGTCCTTTACAGAAGTTTGCCAACCCCCTTTGGGTGCAAAATCAGGCAATCTGCTCTATTGGCTACTAAAAATTAATGAATGCATACATGCCCTGAGATGAGGGGCGAGGGATTAATGTGAACCCAGCCTGGGGAACCTCGAAAAACCCCAACCACACCCTGGAGGAGGAAAGAGCTCAAGTCAATCATCTAACCTGCCACCCTAGGAAACTAGAAAAGAATGCAAACCAAACTCAAAGCAGAAAGAAGGAAATAATAAAAAGTAGAGCGGAAATAAATTTGTTTGTGTGTGTGTGTGTGTGTGTGTGTGTGTGTGTGTGTGTATGTGTGTATGTTACTGGGGATTGAACCCAGAAGCATTCTACCTCTGAGCTACACCTGCAGCTATTTTATAAAACAGGGTCTCACTAGGTTGTTGAGAGTCTCACAAGCTTGCTGAGGCTGACCTGGAACCTGTGATCCTCCTGCTTCAGTCTTCCAAGTGTGTGCCACCACACCCAGCAGGCAAGTGTTTTTAAGCATCAGTGACAATTCATCTGCTTTCCATGCATCTGTCCTAGAGATACACACACACACACACACACACACACACACACACACACACACACACGGAGCTTTGTGCTGTTAGAGAATCAGATGTATTTTTACTGAAATTCCTGCCTATGCTGCCTAAAAATAAAAGAAGCAAAACCAAAGCTTTCTTTGAGGAGACTCTTGTACTCTTCCTCATACAAATTCTTTTCTTTAAACTGTTTTCTAACCGCCCACCTATCATTAAAGCTCCTTCAGTCCAGGAAATGCTCACAAAGACGTGTTTGGTGAGGCCTGCGCGGTCTCCTCAGCACTAACTCACCCTCCCTGTGTTTCAGCTCAATGAGCCTGGGAATCCCCTGCTGGCCACTCTTCCAGGAGCCTCTGTCCACCCTGATGAGGCAGCCTCTTCATTGGTATTCTCCTCAGACACAGTGTCCGGCCTCCCTGTCAAGCTCCCCCCAGCCATCAGATTTGTCTGAGAGCTTCAGCTCAGAGAAGGACCTGCTTCTAAAAAAGTTCCTTGAAAATCCCCTTTTTGGTGCAAAGGTGCCCTGGGCCCAAGCCACGTGGCTGCCACCTGAGCTCCGGTGGCCAAGTGAGCAGCCCCTCTAGGAAGGCAGGGAGAATGGAGTGGTGCGGGATGGGGATCTGGCCCAGGGCATGGCCCTGCCTGTTTCCTTCACAGCTCAGCCTGCTGGGCTGTAAAACAGGGCTGCTGCCCCTCTCTGTCTTGCTCCCAGTAGACCAAGGGAGGGACAGAGAAGATGGGAGCTGACTGCAGGCAGGGGCGGGCAGCCTCACCTGTCCAAACACGTAGAGCAGCCCAATGGTGCCTCCCATCTGTCCGCCCAGCACGGAGGAGATCATGGAGTAGACACCACCACTGCCCACGCCACCATGTGCCCCGACGCCGATGCCCGACAGCACGGTGACCAGGGCCACGAGGACGACGAAGGACACCAGGAGCATGCCCGTGAGCACGCCTGTGTTTCCCTGCAGAACAAGGACAGGGTCAGGTTAGAGTGGAGACCCGGCCACGCCGCCCAACAGGAGCGTGGACCACCTCCCCTTGCCCTGGACCCCACTGAACCGGGACCTTCTGATCTGTTACGCGTGTCTAGCAATGAGGAGCAGTCTCTTCCCACCCTCCTGCCCTGCCCTGCCCTGGCCTGCAGGGCTTAACTGACAGGTTAACTCCAATGCATCCTTGAAGACTCAGTGTGCAGGACTTCCTCCTCCAGCCCTGTCCCTGAAACCCTCCCTCAGGGCTCCTCCGGTCCCCAGGGCTTAGTACTTATTGCAGTGCTTGTCATACTAAGTCTCCTTCCAAGTCAGTTCCTACCTCCAGGTTATTAGCCCCAGGAGAGCAGGATCCCCCTCATGCCCTTGGGGCCTCGTGTACCCTCTGCACACTAGGTGCCACTAAATGTTGTTGAGTGAATACATGCTCACAAATGCCTGGAGACTCACGTAGACAGACACATTGCAATGAGGAAAGCAAGAGTCCAGTACACCTAAGAAGGAGACGCAGTATGCATGCTTTGACAGAAAGGCGGTGGAGGCTCCTGGAAGGCCAGGACAGCCAGGCTGGTGAGGTGGAGGCTGGAGAGAGAACTAGGGTAAGGGCTGAGTGGCCTGGAAATGAGCTGGAGAGGCGTGCTGGAAGTCAGGGGTGCGTCGATCCCATTTGGGGCTCCATGGTTGGTCTGGGATGGAGACCAAGGAGTCAGGGTGTCGGAGCCCCGCAGCTTTCTGTTCTCCCTGTTCCTGTTCCCAGCATTCTTCTAGGCTATACAAATACTCTTGGTGGTATTTGCACTCGTGTATTAACTGTGAACCTCACATGGATCCTCCTACAATATTAGCACCCGGATCCCACACAAGTTTTTAACAAAATTGAGGGGAGGGTCTGACCTTCTAACCTAGCGTGGAGGCGAGGGGGCAGGAGAGGATCTCTCAGGGGACGCTGGAGTCTAGAATGGACCGTGCATCTGCAGAGAGGAAGGGCTCTGAATGCAAACTGCACGCCGCGAGTGGGCACACAGGGGACCTCTGCAGGGTGGTGACTGCGGCTTCACCTCTCTGCTCAGCTTCCTCTTCCGTAAAACAGAGATAATGATAATATTTATCTCACAGGTTGTCAGGAAATGCCAGATTTTAAGAGGACCCAATCCATTTAGTGCACTTTGAATGCCATCTGTCATAGCAACACTTGCTAAACTTTATTTGCTTTAGTCTCATCTTGCTATAAATCTTATGCTATTACTATTAATTATTATTATCATACACCTACTCAATTATATTATATTCCACCTACTCAATCTCCTCCTTAGGAGCTAGATTGGAGCATAAGGATATCTGTGTGCTCCCTCTAGGAAAAGACTGCCAACAGCCATGTAGGAATGTGTACAAAAACCCAATGACAGCCAGATGGCTCCCAAAACTGCTGGGATTTCTAGGGGTGGCAGCAATGAATGATTCTGGTTGTGAACCAAAGTGCCCACTCCACCCTTGTCCTGGCTCCAGTTCCCCCAAGGCAGATGTCCTCAGATTGTATGTGACAGACTATGATATTTGAGCATGCTTATTAATAATTTTGTGGATCTTACACTTTTAATGAAATTATACAGAATCATTTTCTTCTTTTGCTCATATTTGTAAATTTTCTGCAACGTAAAATTAAAATATCCTATACCAATAACGTCTTTAAGCTTTCACACCAGAAAGGCCACTTTACTACCTTCCAAATTATAAATATGCCTCCAGATAATTCCTTTTTTTTTTTTTTTTTTTTTTTTTGCAGTACTGGGGATTGAACTCAGGGGCATTCTACCTCCGAGCTATACTGAGGCTGGCCATGAAGCCAGATCCTCCAGTCTCAGCCTCCCAAATGCTGCAAATGCTGGGATTACAGGTGTGAGCCACCACACCCAGCTCAGATAATTCTTTAGAGTAATCATTTTGAGCCAGGAGTGGTGACGCACTCCTGTTATCCCAATACCTGGGAGGCTGAGACAGGAGCAGGGTTTGAGGACAGCAACTTAGTGAGAATCTCAGCAACCTAGTAAGACTCTGTTTCAAAACAAAACAATAAAAGGGCTGTGGGTGTAGCTCAGAAGTAGAATTCCCCTAGGTTCAAGCCCCAGTACCAAAAGAAAAAGAAAATCATTTTGACATGATCTCTATTTATTTTCATTTTATGTCATTTTCTAGAAGCTGTGTCTTACTTTTGGCATTTCACATTTGCCTTTGTTTTTATGATCAAATATAATTTTTCAGGTGAAACTCATGTCACAGCTGAGAACTAGAGGTCACTTTTGGGCACAAGGATGTATTTTTGTGGTAGACAGCTTTGAAGAGGGCCCCAGTGATTCCCATCTCTGCCATCCCTGCCCTCCTGCAATTCCCTACCCTTGAGCTTGGGCTGTACTTAGTGACTCACATTTTTTTAAAGTATGCAAATATTTTATTAGTCACTCAAAATGATATGAGCTACAATTTATTTAATAGTTTTGAAGTATAAAATTAAACACGCACACACTTTCATTTTAGGCTGCTTGTTTTATCTCTGTAGTGACTCATTTTTAATGACTAAACTATTGCAGAAGTGATGGAATGTCACTTCTAAGATTAGGATACTCAAAAGTCTGTGGCTTCCTCTCTCCTCGCTCTGGTAGAAGTGTGCTGCCTTGGACCGAGGCGACCCTATGGAGAGGCCACATGAGGACCACGGCCTGTCATCACTACCCTGCCTCCCCACCCAGCCTTCGGATGACACTGCAGCCCCATTGACACCTAGGCTGCAGCCTGGTGAGGGCCCGAAGCCAGAGGCACCAGCGAAGATGCACCAAGGCCCTGAGCCACAGAAACTGTAAGAGAACACATCCTCACAGCTGCCTTAGTGTTGGGGTCATTTGACATGCAACAATCAATAACTGAAAAAACGGGGCTGGAATCCATACTTCTGGAGAGTCATTTCTAAAAACAGTGGAGCAGAGCCCTGGGAGCCCAGGCTGCCCCTGATCAGGCCTCCTCTGCCTCTGAGGTCAGGTGGATAGACCTCCCTGAACACCGGCTGGAGCGGTCTGGGCAGTGAGGAAGCCCCCATACACGGGTTGTCTCAGAAGCCTGAGACTGCCTGCCAAGATGAGACATCTGAGCTGGAGGCTGCATGTTTAGACAAGTCTGGGGTCTCTATAAATTGGGGGGGGGAGGAGTTATGAGAGGTATAAATTCTTAGCACAAACACAGTTTATTCTCGGCATAAACACTAATTTTAGTTGACCCTATGCATTAACAAACAAACAAATGTTCAGACTCACCCAGATTAGAGCTGGGGTAGTAGGTCGAGAACTAAGGTGCAGTGTCTCCCCAGCCTCTCAGGGAGCTGAGACTCTGCACACCCACCACCATGGGGCTTCAACCCCCCGGAATGTGCTCATGGGGTGGCTAATTTTATGTGTCAACTTGGCTAGACTATGGTGACCAGTGGTTTAGTCGAATGCTAGTTTAGATATTGCTGTTAACATATATTTTGATATGATTAACATAAGTAGTTGATTATTAGCAAGATTACCCTTCAGACTGTGGGCAGGCCTCTTCTTTTCAGTTGAAGACAGTTAAGAGCAAAGACTGGAGCTTCCTGAAGAAAGTTCTGCCTCTGCACTGCAGCACAGAAATCCTGCCGGCATTTCCCGCCTTCAGCCTCAAGACTTACCTGACACTGATACCTGATATGTGCATATCTCCTATGACATTGGCTCTGTTTCTCTGAAGAATTCTGACTAGTACATTCTACACTGTGAACAGCCCCTTCTTTCACTTGTCCAGTCCAACTCACCCTTCAAGGCTTTTCACCTCCTCCAGGAATCCCTCCTGGACAACTCAGTGACCAGAGCATTCATGGCTTGTTCCAACCCCAGGGATTTCATGCTGCTCTGAGATCTTTCCTGATGGAACTCTACCCACCATGAAGGGACAAGGTCTGGTGTTTCACAATCCCACACAATAGGCGCTTAACCTGGCTCACCTCCCATTCTGGGCAGCCTGTTTGGCCTACTGAAGCCCTACTGTGTGAGAGGCCCTGAAAGAGAGGCCCCGTGTTCCCTGTGCAGAAGAAGAATTAACCCCCAGGGTGCAACCCACCCCCCCAAGAGGCAGGGAGCCTGCACCTCTGACTGAGCATCCCCATGCATGGTCCCAGCAGGGTCAGGTGCAGGAGGGGAAAGCCACCATGTGGGTGAGAAGCTGGTGTATTAGGGGGGCACAGGTGAGATGAAGAAAACCAGGAAGCCTGGAGAGGGTCACAGCTAGCAGCAAAATTGCCATCCATCTCATCTCTCTGCCCTGTTTCTAGCCCCATCCATGATGAGCCCTGACTTCCTGACTTCTTTTTTTAAAACGGCGCTAGGGATAGAATCCAGGGCTGCCTGCATGCTAAGCAAGGCGCTCTACCACTAAGCTACATCTCCACCCCAGCCCTGACTTCTAACACAGTCAAATCCATCATGAGGCTGCCATCAGATACTCGGCAGGGGGAGGGCTTGCAGAATTCTCACTTAAAAAGCAATGCCCCCTACTCAGTGAGCTTGCTTTCTGTTTCATGTTTCAGGAGCACCTGTACTTCAGGAATCCCTTGCCTGCATCGGGGAATGCCAAGCGTGACAGCTTTCCCAGTCACCGGCCCGCAGGGGCTGCAGGGCCACCAGCTCATCACTCACCACCAGCCAGCCAGTCCTCAAGAAAAGGACAACCCCAAAAATGTTGATCATGCAGGACGTGAACACACCATCCCAGGTCCCGAACAGCACTGGCTCCCAAACGAACAGCTGGATCTTCCACCAGGGCTGGGGCTGGGCCAGGGCCCCCTGCCAACAGAGCACACCGAGCTGCCATCAGGAGGGCCGGGGAGGGGAGGAGAAGGAGAGGGAAGTGAAGCAGGATGGGTAAAGACCAACTTAAAAACACTCCCGCCTTACTGTGCAGGGCATCTCCCTCCCTCCCTCCCTTCCTCCCTTCTTTCTCCCCTCCTCCTCTCTCTCCCTCCCTCCTCTCCCTTTCTCTCTATGACTACGACTGGATCACTGTTTTCTCCAAACAGCAGAGATCGCTGTACCCATGTGCCGCAGACTAATTGTTCAAAAACCTGGCTCCCTTTCCTTCTGGCCGCCCAGTAGACTACATTTCCCAGGCTTTTTGCAGGTGTGGCTGTGCAGAGTCCTAGCAGGCGGGAACAACAGCCAGCACTTCAGAGTAGGGCTCTGGGCCAGCTCAGGCAGCAGTCACAGCTCTGGAACACACCTCTTTCCCTTTCAATTCAACAGTCCTAGGGACAAGGACAGCTTCTGGCAGTTACTAAGCTTCGGACAGCCTTTCTTTACGCTTTTTGCTCCTTCAGCCCTTCCAACGCCTCTGTAATCAACCTTGCGTATAGGATTCCCTGTTTATAACACCTGCAGTAGTTCCTGCTTTCCTGACTGCACACTGACACGGTGGCCCCTCCACTGCCTTCCTTCCAAGGCCGTAGGATCTTGAAGCATCATTTGGCAATTGTTTAAAATCAGAGGCTAATAATTGGTTCCACTGACTCTCTGCTCATTTTTCCAATCCAAAAATAACAAAGGAGCCAGGAGTGGTGGCACACGTTTGTAATCCCAGTACTTGGGAGGCTGAGACCAGAGAATCCAGTTTCTCGGCCTGCCTCAGCTGCTTAGTGAGGCCTTCTGCAACTTAGTGAGACCCTGTTTCAAAATAAAGAATAAAAAATAGGGCTGGGGGTGTAGCTCGGAGGTATTATGCCCCTGGGTTCCATCCCCAGTACCACAAAAATAAATAAATATAACAAAGGTATTTATAAACACTCAAATGGAAAGCCTTCACTAAAAAAGAGTAAAAGCAGTTGGGGTGGTGGCACATGCTTGTAATCCCAGTACTTGGGAGGTTAAGATAGGAGGATCACAGGTTCGCACCCAGCCTCAGCTACTTAGTGAGGCCCTCTGCAACTTAGTGAGATCCTGTTTCAAAATAAAGAATAAAAAATAGGGCCGGGGGTGTAGTTCAGAGGTAGAATGCCCCTGGGTTCAACCTCTAGTGCCATAAATAAATAAATAAATAAATAAATAAATAAATAAATAAATAAATAAATAAACAAATAAATAAATAGACTAAGAGGTGGTGGAAATATTGAAATGATCTTAAACAAAACCAGTAGCAATTCATGCTGACTCGTGCCTGCACAGACTAAATCCTGAGTAACCTCCATCTATGCAGCAGTGATCAGTATACACACAGTGAGAAAGAGGAAAGTACAAGAGTATAGGGGAAAAAAATCTAAGATCCATAGGCACCAGGGACAGGGGTCCTCAGTGGCTGGGAACCATGGATGCCCCCATCATGTAGGGCCAAAGCTGAGGCCGGCTAGACTGGCTCAACACAAAAGAAGAGGATGCCAGCAGCTCTTCCTCCTCATCTGCCCACTCACGGAGCAAAGGAGGGCCCCAGAGTGGACGGGGGGCACTGGAGACTGAGGGCGGCTGGATAATGGGTACCAACATAGAGTTAGATAGGAGGAATTAGTTCTAGTGTTCCACAGCCCTCAAGGGTGATTATAGTTTACAACAATTAAGTATATATTCCAAATAACTAGAAGAGAGGAGTTCAAAGTTTCCCAACAGAAAGAAATGACAAATGTTAAAGGAGACGGAAATACTAATTAGCCTGATATGATCATTACAAATTATATACATGTATGGGATTACTGTACCCCATAAATATGTGCAAGTTTGGCAGAGGTGTGTATGTGTGTGTGTGTGTGTGTGTGTGTGTGTGTGTGTGTATGTGTGTTTTACTGGGGACTGAACCCAGGAACGCTATCTCTGAGCTACACCTCCAGCCTTTTTTTTTTTTCAAACAGGGACTTACTAAATTGCTGAGGGTCTCGTTAAGTTGCTGAGACTGGCCTTGAACCTGCAATCCTCCTGCCTCAGTATCTCAAGTACTGAGATTACCAGTGTGAACCACCAAATCTGGCTGCACAAGTTTTATGCATCATTTAATTTTTAATACACCAAATAAGTTAGGTGTGGTGGCACATGGGTGTAATCCCAGTTCTTGAGAGGCTGAGACAGGAGAATCATAGGTTTGAGGAGAGCCTCTGCAATTTAACGAGACCTTCAGCAACACGGCAAGATCTTGTTTCAAAATAAATTTTAAAAAAGGTAGGGATGGGGGTGTAGCTCAGAGAATACCGCTGGGTTAAAAAAAATAAAAAAGATAAATCAGGGAAAAGGAAAGGAAAGGAGGGAGGGGGGGAAAGGGCCTCAAGAAATAATTGGGGGTGTCGATGATGCCACATGGGACAGATGGTCTGGGAACTCTGGTGTCCCTGTCAGTCTTGGCTGCCGTGTTCTCGGCTCCAGCTGGAGCTTCTTTTATCTGTGTACATTTCTGTTCATCTGTCTTTCACAAACCACAAATGCGGAACCTCCTGAAAGTCAATAAATGTGCCAGCAGCCACTGTGGCTCAGAGTAAAGACTCAGTCTGTGTCTGTCCTTGCACACAGGTGCCAAGGGGCTGCCTGGTGAACACAGGATTGTTTCCAGGACCCTGATCTCAAAATTCAGAACACAGCCCAACTTCCGGTCTCTGCTTGTGCTCAGCTTCCTACAGGGGCTCCTTATGAGCCCATTATTATTAGAAACAGTAATGACAGCAACTATCAGCAATGAGAGGAACCATTTAGACAGCGGGGCCAGCTACTGCCTCCCTCTCCTCCTTGGACCCTCCCTCACTACAGCCGCGGAAGGCCTGCAGGAGGGGTCCCTGCTGCCCTATGTCCCCAGCTGAGGTCCCACCTGCACCCGTCTGTGAAATGTGTCCTTTCCCCAGCACTGCACAAACCTAAAGTTTACTTGTCCTTTTTCCCCCTAAATTTAAGCCTTTCAGGTTTAAACTCTAACATTCTGGGCTAGACTTAACTGTGCATACACCGGCCTTACCCACAAAATGCCCTTTTAACTTTTCTCAGCTTTCCACGCAGCTGTTTTGTTTACCTCCTGGCAGATGGAAAGCTGAGGGCACCTGACTGCCCTAGCAGGTAGGAACTTTAGGAAACCCTTTACCCTGAGAATGGCAGTGTAACTGGTTTGAGTCAGGTTTGGTGACTGAGCCAGGACAGTCTGTCTCGGGAAAGTCACAGGCATGTGCTGGCCTAGTATCACCGGGTGATGAAAGAGCATCATTAAGTCATCTAGTGGCCTGTTCATCAGACACTGGGCAGGCAGGCCTGGATTTGACCCCAAGACTCCTAAAAACACCACGTAAGCCATGAGAGAAGAAAGAAAGGGAAGAAGCAAACGCACAGAGAAAGGGAAAAAGGAGATGGAGAACCCACAAAGTAAATGCCAGATGGATCATACAGAGAGCCTGGGGTCCTTTCCCCAGAAATGACATCCTTGGGTGCTACAGATCCCTGTCCACCCTGCCGTGTGGGTGATGCACCCAACCAGCTGCCTGATGGGGGCCACCAGCTCAGACGGGCTGAGGGGCAGAGCAACCACGGCCAGAACACCAGCCCCCCACTCACTTTGTCAGGATTCTCCTAATACCACCTCCTTCCCCTCTCACGGTAAATGTGCCCCCAACAGAGCCCGTGGCATATGAGACGCCCCTAAGTACCTCTACTCTGACATTTCCATTGTAGGGGGGCGGGGGGAGGACTGGCTGGGATGAGGGATGGGGAGAGCTGAGCCCATTCTGGGCTACCTTGCTAAGCCCCAGAAGTCTGGTCTTAACTGTTGGTCACTGCCTTTAGAACCGTGTTGTCCTCAGATTTGGGCCCCAGTCATCACTTCTGAAATAACAGGAATCCCATCCAATGTTCTACATAGACACACAGGTTGGGGAAGGGAGGTATCCAGTGTGGGGGCCCCTGGAAAGTAGAAGTGCAGGCTCAAGAGAGGAAAAAAAATGGAGGAGCAAGTTAGTCCCTCAGAAAGCACTAGAAGGCATGCTCAGGGGCGGCCGCTCTCTCCTGAGGACCTCAGCCTAGCGGGCAGGCTTGACGGCTCCAGGGAGCCTGGGCCCGGGGTGACCACAACTTGGGCTGCTCCCTGACAGCATCCTCCTTCCCAAGCCCCCAGGCGGAGAAGCAGGCCCCTGCCCTCTGCACCCAGCACTGGGGCACCATGGGCCACCTGGGTGGGTGTTCTTAGTTTCAAGAGAGCAGTGTTTCTCCTGTGAATAGAGACTCTCCCCACATTTGAGAGCAGAGTCTAAAAGCAGGGGAAAGTACCAGGTAAGAAATACTCTTTCTTGCATCCAGCATGCTGATCTGAGTAAGAGGCAGAAAAGCCCTGCCAGAGGCGATCATCTGAGCCGAGGGCCAAGCCTCTGCCTCTAAGGGCCACCTGCCAGACCTCAGCACACACCTGAAAGGTGAGATGACACCTCCCCTCCCCTGGCAGCACAGTGAGGTAAGAAACTCTGCTTCCTCCCACTCAGGTCAGGGCTGGGTCAAAGCAAGACATGACCTGCCCCTCGCCCCCAAAGTCCAATAGCAGAGGCTGGTTCTACCCCGACTGCACTTTATACAGGTGAACCAGCAGCTTGCCTTCTGAAAACTAATTATTTAATTATTAATTGGATGGCAGAGAATGTGCCCACACTGCTGCTGAACTGCGACCCGCCGGGCAGCTGGGAGCTTTGCTCCTTTCTCCTGGCTCCGGACAGCCACCCTGTGCCAGACCACAGTGATCAAGAACTGGGCGGGAGGCCAGCAAGGCCAGGTACCTGTGTGAACGAGAATTACCATGATGAGACGATAATTCTGAAGAGCTCTGGGTAAGCTTGAAACACCACAGATGATTCTAAATGTGGGTGAGGATTTCTTCAGGGAAGTTGGAAGGCAGACAAAGAAAAGAAGTCTTCTTCAGTGTGCTTTCCATTTTTCCCAGCCAACTCATCCGTGTGGTTAAGGTGGAATCCTTAACCCTGGAAGCTGCCTCAGGAGCCCTCACAACTGTGCCATGGGGGGCAGCCCTCTCTACTGTAACAGGAGTTCTAGATTGTTCTAGGGATCTAGTGAGTGTGCTGCTGGCCCCACTGAGGTCCAGCTCAGCAGGATCCATTTGGATCAAAGTCTGATTTCCCTGGATTAGGACTTGGGCAGCAACCTGGGCAGTTGGCTGCAGGTGTAGCTCAGAGGTAGAACGCCCCTGGGTTCAATCCCTAGTACTGAAAAAAAAAAAAAAAAAGATAAAAAGATAAAAAGGGCTTGGGGTGTAGGGGTAGCTCAGAGGTAGTGTGCTCCTGCGATCCTCCTGTCTCAGCATCCCAAGTACTGTGGGATTACAAGCATGGGCCACCAAACATCTCCAGCAACAACAACAAAAGATTCCTACAAACATGAGACCTTCCTGATAGTGTGACTGTCTTTTGCTACAGAACTAGCTGGAAATCCAGTGTCTAAGCCCAGGAGTTCCTGCAGGTTTGATCTGTGGCTCCCTGTGCTGCACCTCTCAACTAGCTACACGGGGGCCCGGCTCCAGAAATGGCAAGACCCTCTGAGGCTGTGAAGACGCTGATGTTGAGCTGAAACCCTGAGTTCTGCCTCTCAGGGCCAAAGGCAGCCTCTTCCCCAAGAGCAGCCACTTCTGTCCTCAGAACTCAGAGCCAAGACACCGATGCCATCCCACAAGTGACAGACAGGATCCCACAGTAGCAAGACCTGGCCACCTAAACAAGGGCTTCTCCTGCCCTCCAAACCGCCTTTGCAAAAGGACAGAGCTTTCCTGCAGGGCTCAGGCTGCTGCAGGAAGGAGGCTACCTGGATTTGACGCCAGCAGGAGCAAGGGACCCTAGCTCCCTGCCCACAATAAGCCATGGACCAGTTACAAATCAGCTGCAGGCCTGGGGGTGGAGCCAAGGGGCAGAGTGCTTGCCAGCCTGGGCGAGGCTGGGCTCCATCCCCATCCCTGAAAATAAGTAAACACACAAGCAACTACAAAAGGTTCATTCTTTTAGGTGCTGCACTGAATCAGCCAATATTATGTCCATTTAAAAACTCTTACATAATGAGTCCCTTTCAAATAGTTTAGGTTTTGGAGACCGTATTAATATTTTACATACTCAAGACAAAATCAAATCTATAAGGATGAGAGATAAAATTTAAAATAGACTGCAAAGGGAAACAAATTAGCCTAATTATATTTCTTTTTTTTTTTTTTTTTTTTTTTTTTTTTTTTTTTTTTTTTTTTTTTTTTTTTTTTTTTTTTTTTTTTTTTTTTTTGCAATACTGGGAATTGAACCCAGGGGCATTCTACCTTTGAGCTACACCTCCAGCCCTATTTTTATACTTTATTTTGAAACAGGGTCTCACTAAGTTGCAGAGAGCCTCACTAAGTAGCTGAGGTTGGCTGTGAATCTGCGATCCTCCTGTCTCAGCCTCCAAAGTACTGGGATTATAAGCATGTGCCCCCATGCCCAGCTTAGCCTAACTATATTTCAAATGAATAGCATAAGCACAATTAAGATAGAAAAAGAACTAACCAGCATAACTTTAGAACCCAGAACTTTGACTATGTGCTCCTTGTCTAAAGATGAAAATAACTATAAATTAAGCCGGGCGTGGTGGCGCACGCTTGTAATCCCAGCATTCGGGAGGCTGAGACCGGAGGATCCGGGTTCGCGGCCAGCCTCAGCTACCTAGTGAGGCACTCCGCAACTTAGTGAGACTCGGTTTCAAAATAAAGAATAAAAAATAGGGCTGGGGGTTTAGCTCGGAGGTAGAATGCCCCGAGTTCAATCCCCAGTACCGCAAAAAAAAAAAAAAAAAAAAAAAAAAAGAAAAGAAAATAACTATGAATTAATATAAATTCTAGATAGAAAGTTTGTGGGGTTTTTGTAGAGATGTAAGTTACCAATTCTGAATCTGCTTTCTGTGACTTATAGGATTGTGCAAATAGCTAAATATACTGACTGGAAGTCAAGTTTCTCACTGTTGAAAAAGGGGGTTCCAGCTATGGAGAGAGGAAGAACAGAAGATGGACACTGTGCTGATGAACTGTAATTAGAGGTATCAGTTTGAATTTACAGTTTTGAATAAATATATAGAAATACATATACATGTATATACTTACTATATTCATCTTCCACTTAAAGGATGTATACACAAGGACGTAACAGCAGCAGCAAACATGCCTAGTACGTGAATCTTGGTTTCTAAATGCCATTACTCACTTAAAGGAAGGAGGCTACCTGGGCATGGTGGGCATGGGGGCGTGCGCTTGTAATCCCAGCACTGGGAAGCTAAGAGACAAGAATCAAAGGTCCAAGGCCAGCCTCAACAATTTAGCAAGACCTTGTTTCAAAATAAATAGTGCTGGGCATGTACCTCGGAGGTAGAATGCCCCTGGGTTCAACCCCCAGTATCAAAATATAGAATAATAAAAAATAAATAAAGTCAGGCATGGTGGCACACGCTTGTAATCCCAGCATTCGGGAGGCTGAGACTAGAGGATCCGGGTTCGAGGCCAGCCTCAGCTACCTAGTGAGGCACTCCGCAACTTAGTGAGACTCGGTGTCAAAATAAAGAATAAAAAAATGGGGCTAGGGGTGTAGCTCGGAGGTAGAATGCCCCTGAGTTCAATCCCCAGTACCGCAAAATAAATAAATAAATTAATTAATTAATTAATTAATTAAATAAAATGAATCAGGGTTCTTTGAAGAAGTCACTGATTCAAGTCTGGGATAGAAAAAGTACAGGTGCATCTACAGGGGCTTCTACCAGAAAGCAAGGAAGTACTGGGGAAAAAAGTAATGAAGATGTATCAAAAGAATCTAGGAGACCTGAAGGGGGGCCCACTAGCCAAATCATCAAAATAAGTAATAGCAATAGAATATTCTTGGGCAGAATAAGAATCTGAGCCCATATAGATATTAATAAATCAACAAGTTAAAAACGAACAGGAAAAGGAAGACCTTTCTTTCAGTGGAAAACCAACTAAATTATGTGAACTATGGTGTTAGAAAATTACCATTTGCAGCTGGGCTTGGTGGTGCACGCTTGTAATCCCAGAACTTGGGAGGCTGAGACAGGAGGATTGCAGGTTCGAGGCCAGCCTCAGCAACTTGTGAGGCCCTCCTCAACTTAGTGAGACACTGCTTCAAAATAAAGAATAAAATAGGGCTGGGGGTGTGGCTCAGAGGTAGAATGCCCCTGGGTCCCATCCCTAGTTCCCCCCCCCCAAAAAAAAGTAAAAGAAAGAAAATTACCATTTGCAGCATCACAGTGACAGTCAATTTGGCCAAGACTCACCATTGGGAGCTAAAGTCTATTTTAGGTGAAAGATTGAGGAGGAACAGTCTCTAAGGGGCCCCAACAATTTTTTTTTTTTTTTTTTTTTTGCGGTACTGGGGACTGAACTCAGGGGCATTCTACCTCCGAGGTATACCCCCAGCCCTATTTTTTATTCTTTATTTTGAAACCGAGTCTCACTAAGTTGCGGAGTGCCTCACTAGGTAGCTGAGGCTGGCCGCGAACCCGGATCCTCCAGTCTCAGCCTCCCAAATGCTGGGATTACAAGTGTGCGTCACCACGCCCAGCTCAAATTATTTATTAATTATAAGAGGAAGATTAAAACTTTAGGATGGATTGACCTAGTGGACACCACCTTATATAGGTAACCAAAGCTAATGTCACCAAGATGAGACAAATGGAAATCTTGCACCTCCTGACACACAATTGTATCACCGTCATGTCTATGACACTCCTGCCAGAAACACACCACTGAACCTAGTCATGAGGGCCACGTCCCCAGCTGAGGGACACTCTACAGAATGATTGGTCTAAATACACCAAGTGACGTGTGCAGGTATGTTTGTACCACTTTGAAGCTCAGTATGAGGTATAATTATATTGCATTAATAAAAGTATAAAAAGAAGAAAAAAGAAACAGCAGAAAGAAAAACAAAATAAAATATAACTACAAGAAATGTTTAAAAAATTATTGGTCTTTGTTCTTCAAAAAACCCCAAGGTCATGAAAGACAAATACAGACCAAGGAACTGTCCCAGATCCAAGGACACTAAAGAGATATAACAACTAAATGCAATGTGTGGTTCTGGGTAGAAGCCTGGATTAGAGGGAGGGAAGGGGGAAGCTACAGAAAGAATACTAGTGGCATAACTGGCAAAATTTGCATATGAAATGATGGATTAGATGATGGGATCATCTATTTCCTGGTCTTGATAATTATACTATGGTTAGGTAAAAGAAAATTCTTATTCTTAGAAAACACACACTGAAGTATTTATGGTACTTATGGATAAAGAAACATGATGTCTGCAAATTACTTCCAAATGGTTTAGAAAAAAATAAAAAAATATATACACACATATATACATTATATATATATATTGTATGTGTGTGTGTGTGTGTGTGTGTGTGCGTGTAGAGAGAGAAAGAGGAGAGCAAGAGCAAGAGAGAAAGAGACAAATCAACCTAATAATAAAACAAAAAGACAAATATATATAGTGGTAAATGAGTCCAAAATTTATTGGTTTTTGTTGTTGCTGTTTTGGGTGCTATTTTGTTTTGCAAGTTTTCTATGAATGTGAAATTTTATCTAAATAAAGTTTAAAAATAAATAGTTTGCATCACATTATCAATGCATTTAATAGCATAGAACTGTATAGTTAAAGTTCAGATAAGCTAGGCGTGGTGGCACATGCTTGTAATCCCAGTAGTTGGGAGGCTGAGACAGGAGAATCCAGGTTCTCGGCCAGCTCAGCTACTTAATGAGACCCTCTTAGTGAGATCCTGTTTCAAAATAAAGAATAAAAAATAGGACTGGGGGTGTAGCTCGGAGGTAGAATGCCCCTGGGTTCAATCCCCAGTACCGCCAAAAAAAAAAAAAAAAGTTCAGATAGTGTTATGCTATGTATAATTCCTTTGTCGGGGGAGGAGTAGTAGTGGGGATTAAACCCAGGGGTGTTCTACCGTTGAGCTACACCCAGCCCTTTTTATTTTTTATTTCAAAACAGGGTCTTGATCACTGGGTGTGGTGGCGCACATTTGTAATTCAAGTACTTGGGAGGCTGAGACAGGAAGATTGCAGGTTCATGCCCAGCCTCAGCAATTTAGTGAGGTCCTCCACAACTTAGTGAGATCCTGTTTCAAAATAAAGAATAAGAAATAGGTCTGGGGATGTAGCTCAGAGGTAGAATGCCACTGGGTTCAATCCCCAGTACCACCACCAAAAAAAAAAAAACCCAGGGTCTTACTATGCTGGCCTCAAACCTGCAATCCTCCTGTCTTAGCCTCCCAAGTACTGAGATTATAGGTGTGTATGCCACCACACCAGGCTATGGTATGTATAATGTACTACAATAAAATATTGAATGAATAAATAAATAAAAACTTAAATTTAAAAAAATCTCTTTTATAAAAGGATCCCACTTAAAACAAATAAACAAACAACAACAACAAAAAAAAAACTCCAGCTTTTTCAATCTTGTACCTCTGGTTACCCAGCATGGGACAGGGACAGTGGTGTCCATATCCCCAGTTTCACGTTCCACAATGTCACATACCTACAGTCATCTGCAGCTTGAAAATATTAATATTTGCCTTGACTTTTTCAAGAGACCACATTTATGTAACTTCTATTACAGTATATTATTATAATTGTTATATTTTATTATTAGTTATTGTTAATCTCTTCGTTGCCTAATTTGTAAATTAAACTGTATCACAGGTAGCTGGATGTGGTGGTGCACACCTGTAATCCTAGTACTTGAGAGGATTAGACAGGAGGATCGCAAGTTCAAGGCCAGCCTCAGCAACTTAATGCCCCTGGGTGCAATCCCCAACACCACACACACACACACACACACACACACACACACACACACACACACAAAATCATGGGTGTGTATGTATATATAGGGGAAAAAGTATATACAGGGTCTGGCATGGTCTGGCATTATCTGTGGTTGCAGGCATCCACTGGGGGCTCGGATGCAGCCCCATGGACGGGGAGGAGGGGACTACTGTGCCTGCTAAATGCAAGTTGGTGGAATCAACGAGTGAACGAATGAATGAGACGTGCTTTGGAAGTGACATCAAGCCTTTCTTTTAAGATGGCAGAGCAAGCACTTTCCCACCTTCTAAGTTGCCATGGAAATGACAGAAAAGATGTGGGTTTTCTTTAAGTATGAAATTATAACTACAGTGCCATGGGCAGATCAGACACGCAGAGGGGTTCCTGCAGATGGCTCGGCGGGGTGGAGGAAGGCCAGGACGGAGCCGCTCGCTCGGAAGACCGAGCTCAGGTGGTGTTGCCGCCCACCAGCCTGAGCAGCTGGGTTCAGAGCGGCTTGTGCCCAGGACAGACGTGGCCCCGGGCAACCGAAGGGTGTTTGTTATCTTGAAGCCCTTATCACATACATCGGAGTAATACATGTAACACATATGGCAGAAAAGATGGAGGGTTGGAAAACGGGCCAATATGAGTGCCAAGTCCCTACATTTTACATGAAGTGGTGCAATATTAACTCTAAATAAACTGAGAAGAGTAAAAAATACATAGTAAATCCCTACAAGAGCCATTCTCAAACTTTCCGTCTCAAGCCCCTTTTACATTCTTTCTTTCTTTTCAGTACTGAAGATTGAACCAGGACTATTCTACCTCCAAGCTACACCCCCAGTCATATTTTTTTTTTTTTTAAAACATAGTTTCACTAAGTTGCAGAGGGCCTGGATAAGTTGCTGATGCTGGTCTTGAACCTTTGAGCTGCTGTCTCAGTCTCCTAAGTACTGGGATTACAAGCGTGCGCCACCACAACTGGGTCTCCTTTATATTCTTAAAAATAGCTGAGGACCCAAGCCAGGTGTGGTGTCATACACCTGTAATCCCAATATTTAGGAGGCTGAGACAGGAGGATCACAGGTTCCAGGCCAACCTCAGGAACTTAACAAGGCCCTCAGCAATTTAGTGAGACCCTGTTTCAAAATAAAAAATAGGGCTGGAGTTGTAGCTCAGAGGTAGAACACCCCTGAGTTCAATCCCCCGTACCACACACACACACACACACAAAATATATATATATTGAGGACTCCAAAGAACTTTTGTTCATGTGGGTTATACCTAACAATACTTATCACATTAGGAACTGGAGAGATATTTTAAATATTTATTTATTAATTATAATGCAATAGTAGCAAACCCATTTCTTGTTAAGATAAATGACATTTTCACAAAAGAATAACTATTTTCCAAAACAAAAGCATTTTCTCTCTGTAAAACGAAAGGCCTTGTTATAAATTTTGCAAATCTTCCTAAGATCTGGCCTGAGAGAAGACAGCTGGATCCTCACATCTACTTCTGTGTTCAATCTGTTGCAAAATGTTCAAGCACATGAAAAAAAATCTGACTTCCCACAGTTCTAAAGTTAGAAAAGGAAGGAGTCACTTACTACCTCTGATTCCTGTATGAAAAGAATTAGTCCCCCCAAAATAAGAGAGTCCTCAGGAAAATGTAGAATAAGACAAGAGATAGCAGTAACCGCATATGAACCCAAATTATAGAAAACTTGAAAGAAATCAAGACCTTCAGGCAGCAACGCCTTAATGACTGAGGATTATGTTTTCTTCTCCATGAGTCCAATAACATCATTTGTTTACTCTGTTAACCACACACACTCTTACTATTTTAAATGCTGTTTATTGGTTTTACATTTTTAAAAACCCAGCTAAAACAAACATTTGTTCATTACAGTTACAGAAAAAACCCGCAAATGTTATGATCCTTGAGTGTGTAAAAATAATAATCCAACTAACAAAAAATTAGAAATGAAATGAGAGAAATGAAGCTGGGTGTGGTGGTGCACACTTGTAATCCCAAGTACTTGGAGGCTAAGTCAGGAGGAGCGCAGGTTCAAGGCCAGCCTCAGCAACCTAATGAGACCTTATTTATTTATTTATTTATTTATTTACTTATTTATTTATTTATTTATTTTTGTGGTACTGGGGATTGAACTCAGGGGCATTCTACCTTCGAGCTATACCCCCAGCCCTATTTTTTATTCTTTATTTTGAAACAGGGTCTCACTAAGTTGCGGAGTGCCTCACTAGGTAGCTGAGGCTAGCCCGAACCCGGATCCTCTGGTCTCAGCCTCCCGAATGCTGGGATTACAAGCGTGCGCCACCACGCCTGACGAGACCCTATTTTAAAAAAGAAAGAAAGAAAGAAAGAAAGAAAGAAAGAAAGAAAGAAAGAAAGAAAGAAAGAAAGAAAGAAAGAAAGAAAGAAAGAAAGAAAGAAAGAAAGAAAGAAAGAAAGAAAGAAAAAGGGCTGGGTATGTAGTTCGGAGATACAATGCCCCTGGGCTTAATCCCCAGGACCAATAAATAAATAAGTAGATAAGCAAATAAATAAGTAAAGTGATAATGATAACCATTAGAGGAAAGGAAAAACAGAAACCACTTGCAGTGACTGCCTCTGGAAATGGCAGGGAGGGAAGAGGAGAAAGGCTTTTTATTATATATTATTCTGAATTGTTTAAATGCTTTTCCCTACATACATGGTAATACTTCTAGGACAACAATACTAACTTACTTTTTAACTAAAGAAAAAAATTACATCACTAGACATATTTTTTGAGGGTGGGGCACTGGGAATTGAACCCAGAGGCATTCTATCTTTGAGCTACAGCCCCAGCCCGATTTTATTTATTTGGAAACAGTGTCTCACTAGGCTGAAGAGAGTCTCACTGCTTGCTGAGGCTGTCCTTGTACCTGCAATCCTCCTGTCTCATCCTCCCAAATACTGGGATTACAGGTGTGCACCACCACATTAGGCTCACTAGAAATATTTTAAAACAAAACAAGTTTTTTGGCCAGATGCAGTGCTGCACGCCTGTAATCCCAGTACTTGGGAGGCTGAGACAAGAGGATATCGGGTTTTAGGCCAGCAAACAGTAACTTAGCAAGGCCCTGTTTCAAAATAAAAATTATGAAGGGCTGGAGGTGTAGCACAGAGGTAGAATGCCCTTGGAATTACCCCAGAACCACCTAATGTTGCTAACCTAATGTTAGTAATCCTGTTTATAGCTATATTTAGCAGATGGAGTCACCAAAAGATGTTTGGGATTTAAAACATTTTTTTTTTCCTGCGGTACTGGGGATTGAACTCAGGGGCATTCTACCTCCGAGCTATACCCCCAGCCCTATTTTTTATTCTTTATTTTGAAACCGAGTCTCACTAAGTTGCGGAGTGCCTCACTAGGTAGCTGAGGCTGGCCACGAACCTGGATCCTCCGGTCTCAGCCTCCCGAATGCTGGGATTACAAGTGTGCGCCACCACGCCCGGCTTAAAACATATTTTGATTGCATTGAATAAATGGGATACTAAACAATGGTAAAGACTTTTGTAAAATCAATGTCCCCCCAAAAAACTTTTATATATCTTTTTAAAAAGTTATAACCTGACACAGTGGTATATCCCTATAATCCCAGTATTTGGGAGGCTGAGACAGGATGATCTCAGGTTTGAGGCCAACCTCAACAACTCAGCACCACTCTGTTTCAAAGTGAAAAATAGAGCCGGGCGTGGTGGCACACGCTTGTAATCCCAGCATTCGGGAGGCTGAGACCGGAGGATCCAGGTTCGCGGCCAGCCTCAGCTACCTAGTGAGGCACTCTGCAACTTAGTGAGACTCGATTTCAAAAATAAAGAATAAAAAATAGGGCTGGGGAAGTAGCTCAGAGGTAGAATGCCCCTGAGTTCAATCCCCAGTACTGCAAAAAAAAAAAAAAAAGTGAAAAAATAGAAAACAGGGCTGGGGGTATAACTTGGAGATAGAATGCCCTTGGGTTCAATCCCCAATATCAAAAAAATAAAATTGTAACTTGTTTTTGCTTTGTGTTATTCTTTACTGATAACCGCCTTAAATAAAAAAAATTTTTAAATACTCAAAATGAGTTGTGGTTTTCTGTTTTCTTTTAAGTTAAATTCTGTGAATACTGGAACTCATGTTAGAGCAAGGAAAAGACTATTTCCAGCTCACCGAGGGCTGCTAGTCCACCGCTGCTTCACATTATTGAGTAAGCACCTATAAACTGCAACCAGTAACAGTGACCATGAGTGTAATTTACAAGCCCTGCAGATTAGGAAGAGAGCACCACAAAATGTTTATACAGATGGGTGATTTTTTACTCCACTATCCTTTTCTCTTTCTTTTTGCCTATGAGGAAAAAAATACTCACACACCAAAAATAAAACAAAAGAAATGTATATAGGACCTGCTCTAGTTGAGATGTTGAATGTCCCCCAAGGGTACACATATAAGGTCCCCAGGGTGGTAGTACTGAGACATGCTGTGGACCTTTAAGAGGTGGGGCCAAGTGAGAGGTCTTTAGGTCACTGGGGGTCATGTTCTCAAAGGGGACTGTGGGACCCCAGTGTGAGTGTGTCTCTCCCTCCCCGCTTCCTGGCTGCAGATGTCATTGCTCACTCCACTGCCATCCGCACAGAACTAAGTGTATGTAGCGACCATTCCTTGGGACCTCCCAAACTCTTCTCATAAGCCTCAGGTGTTTCATTGTAATAAGAGGAAGCCAATACAGGACCTTTGTCCTGAGAAGTGGGAAAGCTAAAGCACTCTCCTATTGGAAATTTATCAAAGTCTGAATAGGTACTACCTAAAAAGACTTCTCATGTCCAGCTACCTTAAACCACCATCACTACAAATGCATCGTTTGGTTCATTAAAACTGGGGAAGGAAAAAAAAATTAATTAGATTAAGTTATACTTGATAATTGTTAAAAAGCAAAAACATATTGAATTAAAGTATACTGAGATATGTATATTTCTTTAAGTTTGACTATAATTAATTTGCACCTTCCTATGATTATAAAAGTACCCCGTATTTATTTATACTGGGGTTTGCACCCAGGGGCATTCTATCTCCAAGCTACACCCCCAGCCCTTTTTATGTTTTTATTTTGAAACAGGGTCTCATTAAGTTGCTGAGGTGAGCCTCGAACCTGGGATCCTCATGTCTCATCTTCCCAAGTAGTAGGATGACAGTTGTGTGCTACCTCACCCAGCTATATCTAGTATTTAGACGATTTGAAATTTATCAAAGTCTGAACAGGTACTACCTAAAAAGACTTCTCATATTTTCATATATTTCAAAATATATGAAAACATATATTTACGTGAGAGAAAGTACAAAATGAAGCCAAAACTCAGCTGTTCGCCCTATAGGAAGTCAGATCAGAGTTTAAGCACCACCTAGTAGCACCTTCCTTAAATTACAAGAATAGTACTTCAGAGTCCTTAATGTAGCACCTAGGATTCTCCTTGAAAACCCCAATCTACTAAATGACAGTCATGGATGAAATAAGGCAGGAAGCAGTTTCAAAGTCATCTACACCATCCATTCACACCTAGGTAGAATGTGTTACCCATGCCCCCCACCCCCATATCTTACAGTCCTATGACAAGGTAAAATAGCACGCCAGCCCGGAAGAGACCAACCCCCCAGGGCTAGCCAGTGCTTAGAAACAGCAAAGGGCTTGGCCTAGAACATGCCTCTCACGCGCAAACCAACCCACTCTTCAGCTCCAACCACCTCCTTGTCCAACTCTCACACACCAAGCCAGTATTTCCCCGACCTAAAGCCTCCCAGGGCCAGGACTCAGGCAACTGGAGACCATTCCCATAATCCAGAGGAATTGCACAAACTGGCCAGTCCTAAACTGTTTGCCCTGCCCTGCCCTACCCTGCCTTTGCTGCAGAAATCCCAATAAAGGCTTTGGCCGTGGCTTCCCTCTCACTCCTGTGTGACCAGCTGACCACCCCTAGTGTTTCCCCTGTGGCCCTGTGTGGTGTGGCTTGTCCCCTTCTCTTGGGAAATATAAGTAATTAAAATCTTCTTTTAATGGCATTGACCTGTCTGTGTTGTCATTCAGTCACCTCTATAAATTAAAATCCTGCAGATACAAATGAGACGCAGAACCTGCCTAATTTGTTTCAATAAAAAACACTTCTGTCCCAGTTTCTAGGTAGGATACCTTTATCCAGAAAACATCTCCATTTTAGTGTGTGTGAGTGTGTGTGTGTGTGTGTGTGTGTGTGTGTGTGTGTATGTGTGTGTGTGTGTATGTGTGTGTGTGTGACAGAGAGAGACAAACAGACAGACTAGGAATTGAACCCAGGGACACTCTGCTTCTGAGATACACTCCCAGCCCTATTTTATTTTTTGTGTGGTACTGGGGACTGAACCCAGGAGCATTCTACCTCTGAGCTACACCTCCAACCCTATTTTATTTTTATTTTGAAACAGGACTTCACTAGATTGACAGGAGTCTCTACTTATTGAGGCTGTCCTCGAACCTTCGATCCCCCTGTCTCAGCCTCCCAAGTACTGGGATTACAAGCATGTGCCACTACACCTGGCTCTATTTTTTTATTTTTGAAGCAGGGTCTCACTAATTTGCTGAGACTGGCCTTGAACATGTGATCCTCCTGTCTCAGCCCCCCAAGTCCTGGTATTACAGGTGTACGACACCATGCCTGGCTCCATGTTACTTCTTTCAGATATGCAGCATTGGGGGCACACTTGTCATTTGAGGGCAAAGTAACTAATAGGGCTATAAAACACAAAGAGGGAAAGACAGAGGAGAAAGAGCACAGGACGCAGTGCCCACGTGAAGTGCCTCATTCGAATCTCAGTCCTGAGAATCTCATTTCTTCTCTCCCATAGACTCCAGGGTCACAGGCCTCCTTCCTCTGCAAAGGATGGTTCTGTCCATTTACTGGTGATGGTTTTATGGTGAAGTTAGTAGTTTGTTTCAAGACCCTATACTTGCCTTGGGTCTCTTCCAAAGATTATATCTAATTTTGTATTTGTAATATATATATATATATATATATATATATATATATATATATATATATATATGGTTTTTTTGTTTTTGTTTTCTTTTTTTTTTTTTTTTTACTAAAGACAGTCCTAAAAATTGCGTGAGCTCCAAGCTGGGAGGATGAAGGGGTTCAGGTCTCTGAGAACCCAAGATGAAGCTGTGCTTTCCCATCAGTCCTGTGGGCCCAGCTGTCCCCATTTATAAAAGGAGGGGCTAGCCCTGCCATCTTGTCTTAAGTTCCCCTTTCTTTCTCCTCTGTTGCATTCATTTCTGCACATACTAATGACGTTTATGTTATTGCATGAGGCTGCTTAGGCACACTTTGCACACTGGCTGTGTGTGTGTGTGTGTGTGTGTGTGTGTGTGTGTGTGTTGCTGGAGATAGAACCTAGGGCCTTGCACATGCTATGCAACTTTGTTTTTTTGAAATGGTCTCACTAAGTTGCTGAGGGTCTTGCTAAGTTGCTAAGGCTAGCCTCAAACCTGTGATCCTCCTGTCTCAGCCTCCCAGGTACTGGGATTACAGGCATGTGCCACCATGCCCAGCTCATATGTTGGCCTTTTAAAGATGCTAAAACAGTTCTGGAAAATGCCTAATAAAAATACAAGTCAGAGCCGGGCATGGTGGCGCACGCTTGTAATCCCAGCATTCGGGAGGCTGAGACCGGAGGATCCGGGTTCACGGCCAGCCTCAGCTACCTAGTGAGGCACTCCGCAACTTAGCGAGACTCGGTTTCAAAATAAAGAATAAAAAATAGGGCTGGGGGTGTAGCTCAGAGGTAGAATGCCCCTGAGTTCAATCCCCAATACTGCAAAAAAAAAAAAAAAATACAAGTCAGGCCAGGTGTGGTGGTGCATACCTGTAGTCACAGTACTTGGGAGGCTGAGACAGGAGGATCACAGGTTTGAAGTCAGCCTCTACAACTTATCAAGACCCTGTTTCAAAATAAAAAGTGCTAGGGTTATAGCCTAGAAGTAGAATGCCTCTGGGTTAAATTCCTAGTACAGAGAGGAGAGGGAGGGAAGGAAAGAGAGGAGAGGAGAGACAAAGAACAGGAGGACTGGCAGTGTAGCTGTGCTGGGACTCTGTGCAGGGAAAGAGGGGCTGGGTCCAAGGTGGGTCACACCTGTGACCAGCCAGGCCTCAGACACAGAAGCACCTCCTCCAACACACCTGTTCCATGCTGGCCAGCATGTCATGGAGGATGTGAGACTCCTGCCTCAGGTCTCTGCCTGACTTTGCTGTCCTGAGTCATGCATTTCTTTGCCAACTGATCCTTCTGATCGTTTATATCAACACCCGATGGACTAAATGCATGCTCCCCCACTGGATTTTATTATGGGCCAAGATTTATGAATGCTTACTGTGAACCAAGCACCATACTAAATATTTATAAGAACTCTCTCCTTTAATCCTCATTCTCTTGGGTAGGATCAATCATTATGGCATTTTATAGGTGGGGAAATGGAGGCTTAGTGAGATAGGTACCGTGCCCAAGGTCACAAAGGGTTAAGGCCAGTACTTGAACCCAGGCAGCGAGTGTACCTTTGAGCATTGTGTCACCAACCCTCAGGTCTACAGCTCCTCCTTAGCAGGTGCACTGATGGCTGACCAGCCTACACACACACACACACACACACACACACACACACACACACGCACAGCTACCCCATCCAGTCCTAAGATGACTAACGCCCAATCAAGAATCCAGGCATGAACGTCTCCACCTGACTCACAAGCCATGAGCCACTTCCCAGTCACAGACCAGGAGAAAGGCAGGTCAGGACCGAAAGGCTTGGCATGACACCCCCGAGCCTGCCTCCCACTGGGCACTGCCGACTCAGTCCCACGGTCTAAAGGCCCCAGAGCTTCTAGCAGAATTCCTAACCCCCAAGACTGGAGGAAAGGGTTTGCTTGTTTGTTTGGTACTAGGGAATGAACCCAGGAGCATTCTGCCTCTGAACTACACCCAAGTCCTATTTTATTTTTTATTATGAAACAGGGTCTTACTAAGTTGCTAAGGGCCTCACTAAGTTGCTGAGGCTGGCCTCAAACATGTTATCCTCCTGTCTTAGCCTCTCAAATTCTGGGATTACAGGCATGTGCCACCACACCTGACTAGGGTAAAGGTTTTTTTATTTTTGGTACTAAGGATCAAACCCACGGGCTTTCTACCTCTCAGCTCAACCCTCAGCCCTTTTTGATTATTTTTTTATTTTTAAACAGAGTCTCGCTAAGCTGCTGATGTTTGCCTTGAACCTGCACTCCTCCTGTCTCAGCCTCCCAAGTACCGGGATTACAGGCATGTGCCACCATGACCGGCCGAAAGGTTTTAAATAGTTCAGAGAAACTCTTGAGGACCGGCCGCTCCCAGAGTTCAGCTTCAAACTCATCAGCCACCCAATCTACTCCCTGTTTCCCCACAGAGGCCCTTGGTTTACCATCTGGGTGGCTTTTGCTTATACCACTGGAGCAGGAAGCGGAGAGTAGAAAAGATAAAAGGCTGAGCCCTGGCATCAAACGTGCCCACATTCAATGTGCTGCAGTCCTTCATCTATCAAACCAAAATAATCACATTTACCGCAGAACGCTGCTGTGAAGATTGAACGAGGTAGTGCATACTAAGTGCTCAGAACACAGAAAGCACCCTCTAATTGGCAGCAATTATCATTTTCCTCCCCTCCCCTTGGGGATGAGCTCCCCAAATTTGCCATGTGCTCTGCTTCCACCAATACTTAAATGGCAGCTGCCTCAGTCCTGGCCAGAAGAGTTCAGTTCAGCAGGTGCAGCACTGCGCCAGGAACTAGGGATATGTCATGAATAAGACAAGCCCCTGAGCCTGAGCAGTCCAGACCCTTGAGGGGAATAAGAGCTGGCTCATGTTTCCAGGCCACACGGTGGCCCACACAGGATCCAGGAGGAACAGGAGAGGTTGGTCAGATCACCGAGGGGTCAAGACAAGGAGTTTGGACTGTTCTCCTAAGGTAATGAGAAGCCACCGCAAGGCTCTAAGCAGAGGAGTCCAGTGCACAGATTGAGGCTTTAGAAAAGGGCCACTTTAGCCGGGTGTGATGGTGCACACTTGTAATCCCAGGGAGGCTGAGACAGGTGGATGGCAGGTTTGAGGACAGCCTCAGCAAGTAGTGAGACTCTCACTGCTCATCAACCTAGCAAGACCCTGTTTCCAAATAAGAAATAAAATCGGGCTGGGGGTGTAGCTCGAAGGTAGTAAGCCTCTGGGTTCAATCCCCAGTACCCCTCCCCCATACACACACACACACACACACACACACACACACACACACACCACTTTACTAGCAACGTAGAGAAAGAAGTGGGATGGGTACAGATAACCCAATGAGGAATGGCTCCCTGCACAAGACAGTGCAGGGGAGAGAGGGGAAAAGGAATGGGTTTTGATGTGTCTGGACCGTGCATATTGAAGGCCTCAACACTGGACATGGAATTTGTCCAATCCCACAATGTCCTGATATGCAGGGAAATGGGAGTGACTGATGCGGGCCTTTGGGTCAGCACTTTTGCTGCACCACTGGTCCTTTTTATCTTTTGTTTTGAAACAGGGTCTTGCTAGGTTTCTGAGGTCCTTACTAAGTTGCTGAAGCTGGCCTCAAACCTGCGATCCTTCTGTTTCAGCTCCCAAGAACTTGGATTACAGGCATGTGCCACCACACTGGGCTGAGTCATCACATTTTAAAAGTCAACATTCCAACATATCAAAACCTCTGGGACACCTTAAAGGCAGTACTAAGAGGAAAATTTATAGCACTGAGTGCCCACATAAGACGAACGGAAACTCACCAAATAAATAACCTAATGACACAGCTCAAAGCCCTTGAAAAACAAGAACAGTCCAACCCCAAAGCCAGTAGAAGACAGGAAATTATGAAAATCAGAGCAGAAATTAA
>PVLC010018681.1:0-31708 GCA_004027655.1 Graphiurus murinus
GAATATAAACGATGAAGACAGAAAGTGTAGACAATATTCAATGATCAGAACAACTGACTACGATATCAAAATTAAGAAGGAAAGAGTAAAATAGTAATCTGAAAGCTATTAAATATATTTTACAGCCACACACAGATGAAAAAGATGGGATTGAAGTAGTTTGCAACTGGCAATGAACCTGAAAGTTATTGATAGTTTCCCTCTCCTATTTCTTCTAGATAAACTAAAGGACCATATCATTATTGAATGACTTCAAAAATAAGTAGTACCTATTGGGGGATAAAGATAGTATCCTGAAAAAGACCAATTCAAGTGAGGAAGCTATTGCTATTTAAAGGATAGGAATGTAAAGTACAAAGTCATTTGGAAAGAGTTGAGCTAGACACAAAAAGGCCTGATAATTACAAACCCTTTATCAAATGTATTTGGGATAGCATGTTCATGCGACTAGAAGAATAAGTAAATGAGCTCTACTCTTATATGCAAAGTAAGGTACACAATCCATGTCTAATAGATATTTCCCACACTGCTTCTCCAGGAAAATATAATAAAAAGTCTATTAAGAGAACAACATTTTTAGGAAAAATAAAAACAGCAATCCTCCAGAAATTAGATTGTGTTACAATGTAAAATTTATCATCCTCTGACTTAACAATGCTAGAAATCAATTCAACAAATACATCTGTATAGATGAGCAATATCTTGTATTAATGGCATTAACTGAATAATTTGTATAACTAAGATTTGAAAACACTAAAATCAGCATTAAGAATATTAAATATGTATATATACAATATGTATATATATGCAAATATATATATATGTATACAATATACACAGTCCTTAAAGCAAGTTGATTTTTCGATGCTATTATAAAGAGTCCTAAAATATGTTGACAAGTAAATAGAGCCAGACAATATTAATTACATATATAATATAATCTTATTTGTATTTTCAAAAGGAAGGATGCATGTGAATGTCTGTGTTATATGAGAGAATGCATTCATGCCTGTAAAATTGAAGAAAATCTCTGGACATGTACATCCCAAATGAGTTATAACTGTTTCTTTTAGAAATACAGTGTAAGGATGAGAAGATTATTTTTTGTGAATCATTTCCTGCATGTGAGCTTTTTATTTATAGCTATTACATTTTTAATTTAAAAATTAAAGATAATCTATCGGTCTATTATTTGAGTCATCTTAAGTATAATGACAGCAATTTCAGCTTTCTAGGAATTTAGTCCCAGATCCACTAAAAAATGATCTTCCCCATGCTACTCTTGTATTTTTAACTACTGCCTTGCTAGAGGATGTGCTACTTCTTACTTCATTCTGGCCTCCTGGGCTGGATGGACAGGAGTGTAACATAGCAGTTGAACTGTGATTCTCTTCATAGAGGCCTTGTTACAGATTTTTATGCTGTGTTTAGGACAAGGTCAACAGGAGGCACAGACCCTGCCTTAGCTGAATTCTTACACCCCTCCTCGATTCATAAATATATTTACTATAGGACAAATAGTCATCATCAACTCTGTTATCAGGGATCATGATAGCAGGCAACTTGGACTCCCAGAATCTAGATGATATCCCATGAAAGAGGCACAAAATTCCATACAGGACAAGAGTGAGTTTCCTTTTCTCAGTAGAGTGAAGTTAGGAATGCCGTCTCATGGGCTGTAGTCATCTTGCTGTGTGAGATATTGCCATTTCTCCTGTGGGAAGGATTGTTCCTTCCCTGGGGAGATGAAATGGCGACTTCTCTTTTCTCTAAAAGACTGAGAGAAAATATAAATCTCCTGCAGTGTCCCTCTTCCACTCAGATGTAAGATTTTGCCAGCAGAATGGAAATTAGAGGGTGGAAAGATGATATAAGTTGATAGTGGTAGGGATCTAAATATGATGCATGATGAAATTCAAGGATAGACGGAGATTGGAGGAAATAGCTGAGAAACTGACAAATGAGAGAAAAATTGTACTGCATTTGAGATTTAAGCTAAATAGGAAGATTTTAGCTGCTCTTATCATAAAAAACAATAAAAATAAATAACGATGTGAAGTGATGGATATACTAATTTGCTTCTCTACTGTAAATTTCACTCACTATATGTATCACATATATCATGTTGTATAGCTTAAAAATACAAAATAAAATTTATTTAATAAAATGTAAAATGCATGCAAAGTTGTAAATTATATTGAGAAAATGGGTGGGTAGAACAGGAATACTTAAAATAATAACCAATGATGGCAGAAGCGAAAGAGAATATATGCCTAGTCTCAGGATAGTGAGTCTAAGTCAATAGAATAATTTTTGACTAGTTCTTCTGGGTATACTGGTACTATCTCAACTTGACTCTTACCAAAGCCTAAGATGAATGTTGTAGAAGGAGTATTTGGGAAACATCATGTCCTAGTTTGTTTTGGTGGAGAGGGAGAAGGGGGACAAAACTCATCTCTGGCCTCCTATGTTAGAGGCACATCCTCTTTGCACAAATAACTTCAGAACAATAGTGACAGTTCCTTGCATATTACCAACCTTCTACTTAAAGTACATTGCATCATATATTGATGCTTTTCTGCCTTGAACTTTCACCAAAATCACAGAGCGCAAGTCCAGAAATTTATGTATGTGTGTAAGTAAATGTAGGCTAATGCCCCCCAAAGATCAGTGTCAGCTAATTGGAAACAAGGGTCCACCGCTCATTTTACCAACCTCTCTCTTTTTGTTTGACAATTCTGAGGTGGGTTCTGCAGAACATATTGGAGGATCTCCACTGATTGATTTTCAGTCCCCTAGATCAATGGCCAGTTACTTCTGCTTCTAGGATAATCTAACTATACTCAAAGCCTTAAGTCATGCTCTGTTTTAAGAAAACCAAGTTAAGTCAGTACTTAATTTTCTCAGTAAATAGTTTAGTAATGAACATTTGTAGATAATGAGGAATGTTTGAAATAGAAAAGTATAGTGAATGTTTTAGGAAACTGATTAACAATGAGTTATTGTAATGAGAAGATTTTCATTTGCATTTTCATTAGGCAATCCATTGGGTCAGTTTTCTCTTCTTTCATGTGCAATGCACTTAAATTTCATTGTTCTGGGATTGTGAGGCATAGAATCCAACCTATCCATCCACATCAATCCCTCCAGGGAGGAAATGCTTGGAACATTCAAGGCACAAAGCTTAAAGGAAGATGAGAGTGGGTAACTCAATAAAGCAGAGCAAACAGTTTTGAAGAATGACAGAAGGGAGCAGGAGACTACTCTGTAAGCCATTATCTTTTCCTTACCAACTTACCACACCATTTTGGTAGGTTAATTTACTTTTAAAAACTTGATATGTTGTTCTCCCCAAGTTTAGTGGAGAACTCCTAAAAAATATCACATAGTTTCTATACAAAATGCAAAGAGCCTAAAAGCAAAAGTATCCTTTCCTAGATCTAAGGATTTATCCTCTCATACTAGAATCATCTTAAGGAAGAGAGAGACTAGTCTGGAATGACCGTGCTCTGATGAACAGGGACATGACTCTCAGGCATAAAAACTTACCTTATGATCTGTGGCGGATTCTCTCTGTAATTCTAAGACTTTATTATCTGGCTACATGCTCAAAATTGTAATCTCTGCCAGAATGAGTCCTGTCACATATTTCTGACATTATAGCCCTTTTCTCTTGCAGGTGGGAAGAGTGGGGGGTTAATTTATATTTAACAACAGATTAAAACCTTTCTCAGTTTGTCCCAACTCTCTTCTTTCCATTTTTCCTTTGGTCAAGAGCTAAGCCTTTACCAAAATCAATTCCTGAAACTAGATTCTGACCAGAATTAGAGGCTGTTAAGTTTCCCATGTGGAAGTCCAACAGTGTTACCTGGTAAAACATTGCATATATTCAACTGCTATTAAAATAAGTTCTTATATTGATCAATAAAACATGGTTAAAAATTAGGAAATTCAGGTAAGAGACAGTTTTTATATGCTCTACAGCACTGCTATTGTGTAGTTCTGAGTGCAATTTAGAACTGAAATTGATAAAAAAAAAAGTGGCTTTAAATGCTGTAATTAATATTTCTTCTGAATTGTACAGAAACCATAAAATTTAGACTTTCCACAATTGTTTCACATGTAAAAATGCTTGTGGGAAATGTTCAGAGGCAGACACATGCAAATGTTTTCTCCTATTATCCTGTGCGATTTATTGGTTATTTGTTCACAGTTGGTTGCTACCCTGAATTTGATGCACATTATCAGTGTCCTAAAGATCATTTGCATTTCTCCAGTGAGATATTGTGCTTTCTACCCCCACAGAGACTCTATAATTATGCTGAAACCTTTTGTCTGTGACATTGGCAGTTCTCCTGGAGTGCACACATCTCCCAGCATTCTACAGATGTTGCTCAAAGTTAATCTAGTGGCAAAGGATGCCTAGTTTTGTTCATATTCTGGAAATCACTAGTGAGAATCTCAGTACCAGCACTTTTATCTTTGTCTTTAGAATTTGCACAAGTTATTCAAATCCTTTGTATGATGCCTGGAGCCAGGGGCACCACATGGTCAGTGGCTTATGATGAGACTCTAAGCCGTATTTTTAGGTCTTTCAGATGTTTCACTTTTCAAGGCTTTCACAGAACAGCTGAGCCCTCATTGGCAGTGGCTGAGCCCCATGGGTTCCCATTTTCAAGTACTTAAGCTCCTATAGTGATTGATGCCATAGATGAAAATACATCAGTACGCCTGATAGATGAAGTAGAAAATGTACATTTCTCCATTTAATATCTGTGTGGCAGAGAGTATCTACTTCTGTGTGTGATTGATAGTGAAGGTCTCCTTATTCTTAGGAGGAATAAAAAAAGCAACAATTTTTATGTAGAGAGTAAAGGACTCCTTAAATTTAAAAGGACATCTCATCTTACATATTTACTAATCTTCAATTAATGTATGTATTTCTCTCACCTCCTAGGCTTTGCTTGACTAATAGGTGTTCTATTTAATTTTTTTAAACTTTTTTTATACAAGCCTTGAAAATGCTTAAATTCACTGTGTGAGAGTTCTGAGAGGCTCATAAAATGCTTTGCCATCTATGGCTACTTCTATAGCTCTGTCTTTCCTCGCCTTCAGTATCTTCAGAATAATCTTAGTTATCATGGTTGTAAATATATTGCTAGCTCATAAATGACTGCAAACCTAGAGTTAAACCTAGAGTTAAACCTAGAGTTAAACCTAGAATTAACATGGAACTATATCTATTAAAAAATGATCACAAACAAATAGCATAGTGTTTGAATTTAGCATTCAGGAATAAAAAAATATATTGCCATCATTCATTTTGATGAAAAATAAAGACATTCTGTCATCGTTACATTCTTTGTGACTTTGCATCTTCCTCCTTGTCTACATTTTTAAATCACCAAGTCTCTAAATAGAACTACAAGTGGTTTTTTAGGCCTATAGTGGTTTGAAAACAAAGTCTTAATGTTACATGATACTAGTTATTAGAAAAATATTCTAAGGCAGGCATGGTGGTGCATGCTTGTAATCCAGTTCTGGGGAGGCTGAGGCAGGAGGATTGCAAGTTTGCAGCCAGCCTCAGCTACTATGTGAGGCCCTCTGTAACTTAGTAAGATCCTATTCCAAAATAAAGAATAAAAAATAGGTCTGGGGATGTAGCTTAGAGGTAGAATACCCCTGGGTTCAATCCCCAGTACACACACACACACACACACACACACACACACACACACACACACACACACACACAGTATTCCAAAAGAGACATGTACTGTATCAGTCAGCTTTCTCTCACTGTAGCAAAATACCTGAGGAAATAGACTCATAAGGAGGGAAAGTTTTATTTCCACTCACAATCTCTGAAGATTCAGTCCATGATCAGTTGGCTTTGTTGTTTTGGGGCCTGAAGTGAGGCAAAACATCATGATTAGGAGCATAATCTGGAGCAATGTTACATGCTTCGTGGTGGCTAGGAGGCAAAGAGAGAATAGGAGCTGGGGTCCTAATATCCCTTTTATGGGCGTACTCCAAATGACCTGAATTCTCTCCCCTAGGCCTCACCTCTTAAAAGTTCCACCACCTCCAAATAGCACCATAGGCTGGAAACCAAGGCTTGAGAACATGAGCCTTTGGGAGACATTTAAGATCCAAACCCAGCATTAATTAAAAATATATGATTAGTATGGATTAGTATGTGGACTTCATTTTCACTTTGTATGTGTCAGGAAAGGAGGAGATGATACTTTTTTTTTTTAATTCAAATGTCAAAGTTGCTCTAAAGAAAAATTACTGTTACAGAGTGTTGTAGTCTCTGACAAGATACTACAAGAGATGATGTGTTTCCCCAGAAGATTTCAAAGAATGGTCAAATCTTTGTGTATCTACTGTAGTCTGAGGTACAATGCTAAAATGTTGCAGTTTTGGAAATGAGATATTGTCATACCTAGCAGGGATTAATAAAGAAAATCCTTGGTAAGAACCATTAACCAAACTAAATGCTAAAAGTCAATCAATTCTGATGTTTTAAATGAAATTTTTTTACTAGAATAAACAATTTATTTCTCGATCCCAATCCATTTATACTTACATATGAGTGTCTTGAAATAAAGTTGTTTTGTTACACTGTATTTGAAGAAAAAAAAGTACCAATTGACCTGTATGACTTTTACACGAATATCTTGATGAAGTTCAGTGAATCCTACAGTAAATCATTTGCCTTCTATGACAACTTGATGATCTCTCAGCCGATTTGGAAATTTTTACCTGGACAGTGTTTGAGCACATCTGGTCAAATTGTGCTTCTAGAATTACGGTTAACATTCTCAATATACTACTTAGATGGTCAGTTGTGGTAAGAAATTTCTATCTTTATCTATTTTTGCCTTGTAGTTACCCATCTACTGAAGCTGTTGTTATATGTTACCCATATATACTTCATGAATATGGTATGTGAACATATTGCTTGAACCCTCAATTAATCATTGATCAACAACCTCCAATTCTGTTCTAGGTGTCAAAGTGTAAAATGAAAAAACAAATTATTTCCAACATTTTGTTGTAAAGGTCTCCATTTGACTCAGCTCTTGCCAGTGAGCAATAAACTAAAATTTACTCAAATTTTACAGAAAGTCTTATTTCCTTTGTATTATGTCTTTCTCTCTTCTGTATGGAAAACCAATTTGAAGACTACAACTAGGACTTCCATTACTCAAACATTAGGGAAATGTTAAGAAAGGTTACATACCAAGTCTTTAATATACATCTCTGATCGCAAACTAAGAATAGCTTGTTTCGAAATTTGTGTTACATGGAAAGAAGCAAATCTATGCACATATAATTTGGTTATAGATCTGCTTGTATTTCTATTTATTCACGGGTCAAAACTGTCATTCACTGATCACATTAGACCCAAAGATTTTATAGTTATTACTACGATAAAGTTAATAGTAGTTTGTTGAATCAGAGTTGCTGAAAAATATGCTGGTTAAAAATAGTTATTAGGTTTTATGACTTATATATTCTAACAGGATAAGATTCATTTGCTCTTTAAGATGGCACACTATTATAAATAGTAATATGATGAGGAATTCATTATTTAAGAGAATCTTCAGGGACTTGAGCCCCATGACATGAGGTTATGAATGCAGAAAACCTCATAAACTAGTATATAAGCAAACACTTAAAATAATAGAAAAATGAAAATAGAAATGCAAAGAATTCTATTTTAAAATAATAAAAGAGAATGTTGCTCACCTTGGGGTTTAGAGAGATCTTCTTGAAAATATATTTACTCTAGTGAACAATGCTTTATTTACTTATTTTACCACATTCAGCAATCTAATTGCACTAATTTGTACAAGTCTCTCTTGGCCTATACATAGGTTACTTTTGAAGAGTTGGCCAACAAAAAGTTGTATACTTTGAATAGAAGAGCAATACTACCTGAATGAAAATAAGTAAAAAAAAGGAATTAAAATAAACTTTAGTTTTATAAACTCTGTACCATAACCAGTTGAATGAATTGACCATAAACCAAATATTATTCAGGTTTTTGTATATGGTATAAATATGGCCCCCTTTCAAAACCATGCTAAAAATATCTAACCAAACTATTATAGTAATGCATGCATATTGATGTTTATAGCTGCACAATTCATAATTGCCAAACTATGGAACCAGCCAAGATATCCATCAACAGATGAATGGATTACAAAATTATGGGTATATATACACAATGGAATTTTACTTAGCCAAAAAGAAGAATAAAATTATGTCATTTGCAGGGAAATGAATGGAACTGGAGAATATTATGCTAAGTGAAATTATTCATAAAAAGCAAAAAGTTGGATGTTCTTCCTCATATGCAGAAGTTAGGGAGAAATTGGGACACAGGAGGCACTCCAGATAAAGAAGGAGAACCCTTAGTGGAGTGAAGGAGGGGACCTAACTGAAGGAAATGGGAGGGGTGGATGAAGACTTCAAGAGAGAAACGTCTCAATGGACATGACATATATACACGAGCTTATCAAAATCAATAACTGTGCTGAGCATGGGAAAGTGGGGAGGGAGAGGGAATGGGGTGGGAGCTGAGGGAGGGCTCAATCATTACTGTGTGCCTGTATGTCTCTGTCACCTTGAACTTCATGAAGATGTATGATTAACAATGCACCAATATAATAAATAAAATTTTAAAAAGAAAAGAAATATCTAAAATAAATGACTACACCCTACATAAGAGTCAAGATAGATCAAAGACCTGAAAATTAGAATAGAGACTTTGATATTACTAGAGGAGGGCATAGGTTCAACACTCCAACGTATAGGCACAGGTAGAAACTTCCTCAGAAAGACCCCTAAAGCTCAGGAAATTAAAACAAGAATTAATAAATGGGATGCACTATATTACAAAGTTTCTCCTCATGAAAGGAAACCATCATGAGTCTAAAGAGAGAGCAAACAGAATGAGAGATCTTTGCCAGATATCCCTCTGATTGAGGACTAATATCTTGAACACAAAAAGTACTTAAAATACTTAGCACAAAAAACTAATAACCCTCAAGAAATGTACAATAGAACTAAATAGATACTTCACAAAAGAAGAAATACAAATGGCTAGTACATATATGAAAAAATGTCCATCATTATCAATCACAGAGATGCAAATAAAAACTATCTGAAATTCCATCTAACCCCAGTTAGAATGACAATCATCAAGAAGTCAAATAACAATAAATGCTGTCAGGGATGTAGGGAAATAGGAATTATTCTACACTGTTGCAAATTGGTGCAGCCACTATGGTGATCAGTGTGGAGATTCCTCAGAAAACTGGAATGGATCCACTATATGATCCAGCTATACCATTCCTGGGTATCTTTCCAAAAGGAATGAAGTCAGAATATCTTAGTAATACATGCATATCCATGTTTATAGCAGCATGATTAATAATAGACAAATAATAGAACTAACCAAAGTGTCTATCAACAGATAAATAGATCACAAAATTATGGGATATACACATAATGGAATTCTACTTAGCAATAAAGAAGAATGAAATTATCTCATTTGCATGGAACTGTAGAACATTATGTTAAGTGAGATTAGCCAGTCACAGAAAGTGAAGGGTCCTATGACTTTTCTCATATGTAGAAGCTATGGTGTTAATTGGAATATAAGAGGGACTTTAGATAACGGAGGAGAAACTCCAGTGATGGGAGGGAGGTGGTTTTGGGGTGGGGGAGAGGGTTAATTAATGAAGGAAACACTTCTACCTCCTGCCATTATGCACATACGTGAGAATGCCAATGATAATCTCAATATTTTGTTTGGGGAAGAAGGGAAGTGGGGAGGGAGCTGAGGGAAAGCTCACCAAGTGCTGTGGGCATGTCTATCTCTATCACTGTGAACGTCATTATGATGTGAGACTATAATGCCCCAATCAAAGTGGGAAAAAAATGACTACTATGGCTTGAAAACTATAAACCAAAAATCACACTCGGCCCTTTTCAGCTTCATAGTGGGCTACTGGTACCTGTAGGCTGGTGGAGGAAGATAAGTCTCTCTCCCTTTCTCCCATTCTTCAGTCAGGATACTTTCTTATGAGTCCTGGAGGAATTTTTTTTTTTTTTTTTTTGCGGTACTAGGGATCGAACTCAGGGGCATTCTACCTCCGAGCTATACCCCCAAGCCCTATTTTTTATTCTTTATTTTGAAACCGAGTCTCACTAAGTCGCAGAGTGCCTCACTAGGTAGCTGAAGCTGGCCAAGAACCCAGATCCTCCAGTCTCAGCCTCCTGAATGCTGGGATTAGTGCACCACCATGCCCGGCTGCATTTTTTTTTTTTTTAACAGCTCCTGAGAAGGCACCATATGCAGTCTAGGTATGAAGGAGGGAATCTATGGAAACCACCTCTTTAGAGGAGTTTGCTCTGCCTAATTGTCCTAGAATTCTGTCCATATTTAAAGCAAAACAGTAAAATAAGCCTCTACTGTATTTAAGTTTCTTGGCATTTCTCCTTTTTACTTATTCAAAACTTTATAACAGGAAAAGAAAAGAGAATGCAACCATTCCCAGAACCAGAAAAAAATATTTATTTATGCGTTTGTTTTCCCATATAAGTACAGGACAGAATTTAAAATCTGAAATATGATTATGTACTTGAAGAACAATTTCCTACTTCCATAAGGTATTATAAAACAATTGATTTGATTGGTATATAGGAAAGATAGCCATTTTCTTTAAGTCCTAAAGTGAAATATGCTTATTAATTTAGCTGTCCTTTGTTTTTTCCTATTTCCAAGTTGCATTTGGTCAGTAAGAAGGAAACATGCTTTTCAGAAATAGGATGTTTTCAGAGTACACATCCACTATTGATGAATCTTTTAAAGTGATTGTCTGACCTGAAGAGCATTCAAAAGTGGAGAGTGGGTGTAGTCTTGGAACCTTTAACTAAAGGTGCTATTTAGCAAATGATGTGTGATGATTCCCTTTCCTTCAGAGGTGATATAAATCATGGAGAAAAAATTGTTTTATCCTATTATTGGGAGAAATTTAACTCACATCATCATTTAAAAAGTGTTATAAGTGCACCATTCAAGGGAAAAAGCAAATATAAAATGGCATTCTATTATATCAGTGTGTTGATGAGCTCTGTCTCATCTTTGCTTTTTAAATGGTACTTTTTTTGTGTCTCCTCATTTATATAAACCTCCTCCAAAAGTAACATATTTTAGACCATTTTGTGAAACTCTGTCCCTGAGACAATTTTATTCTTAGCACTTTATTTCTAGGGACAACTATATATGTAACATATATATTTATTTTTAAAAATATATTTATGACATCATGAAGACATGTTATCTCAGTTCTCTATTATATACAAATTATATAAACATATGAGAAGGACATACTTAGAAAGTTAGGGGGAAACTATTTCTCTATCTTTTAAATAATAGTTATATTTTTTCTAAAAATATTAATACTAATGAGTAAATGTGATTGAAATAGTGTTTAGATATGGAGACATGCAAACACAGGTGGAATTTTTGTTTGTGATTAACACCTTGCTCCATTTTTAATCAGACTCCACTTTAACTCTTCCCTACCACAAGCTGATGACCCTGTATCACAGAGGGTAGATATATCTCTGAGCTATGGTTCAAACATTGATTACATGTTTCTGCTGAGACATTACCTTGTAGTTGTATACAACCATCATTTATGCCAACAGTGCAAGGTTGTTGGAGGTAATATATTAGTGGCTCTTGGCCTCAGAGGCAGCCTGACCTATCTCTTGGAAAGTTATTTTGCTTAAACTTGGAATTCACTATGTTACTAATATCCTTCTTATAGGGCACTAGCTCACTTTGTAATTAAGAATAATTCCTTAAGACAAATAAGGTCTGAACTTATTTTCGAATATTGCTGATAGATAGGAATATATCTGAGGTCATAAAACTATTTTTGAGCTCTTCAAACTGCTAAAGTTAAGGAAATCACAATTCTAGTATTTTCTCACAAACAAAAATCTGTAACCAAAGTTTTTAACTCTCTAAAGTACCCTTATAAAGAGAATTTGGTACATTAATTGTCATGAGGGTGTCTTCCATTCCAATTCTATAAATTGCATGAAACTACTAAATACCTTAGCCACCTTGCCTAAAGATAAAATTAGACTTACTCATTTTCAGCTTTATAAATTCATTTTTTCCTATGTTGGCTAAAAACAAATCTATGGTAAATAATCATCAGTTAGGAATATTTCACTATGAAAATACATATTACCAACATAAAAGCAAGTTATCAGCCGGGAGTGGTGGCACATGCTTGTAGTCCCAGCATTCCAGAGGCTGAGACCAGAGGATCCTGGTTCGTGGCCAGCCTCAGCTACCTAGTGAGGTACTCTGCAACTTAGTGAGACTCGGTTTCAAAATAAAGAATCAAAAATAGGGCTGGAGGTATAGTTTGGAGGTAGAATGCCCCTGAGTTCAATCCCCAGTACCGCAAAAAAAAAAAAAGTAAGTTATCAATAGATATTATAATTCTAAAGAAAAAATAATATAAATAAGGAATGCTTAAATGGTGAAATAGTATCAATAGTATCAACCCTACAAGTAAGGCAAATTTTTCAAATATTTATGTAGTAAATGTTAAATATACTTTTATTTAAAGTACTCTGACTTTAACTAAAATATTTTAGATTTATGTTGTTTACTTTTCTTGAAATCCTTACAAAGCAATTAAAGCCAAGCAAGGACTGGATAGTAAGTAGAAAAACATATTTCAAAACCTTTCATTGAACTAATAAAAAATTCATGCAGTTTTATAATACAGTATGAGCTGATGGAGAATTACCAGGGATTGGCAGGAGGAGACTATTCTTAGGACAAAACAACTGTGTTTATTAAGTAAAATTTGTCAGTATAGCTGCAAGTAGATCTTAATCAAACTTATTTTATCAGATGTATTTCTTTATTAATCTTCCTTGATAAGAAGGAATTACCATAGGCTACATTGTTAGACTTTAGTTCTCATTTTAAGAATTAATTGGCTATGGACATTAATTGGTATGTTTACAAATAGATTTTAAACATTATAAAAAGTATAAGAACAAAAGAATTATGTAAATTAATTATTTCAATTAATGCAACTTTAGTTTGATCTGCCAGGGGAAAGATAAATAAAATGAAATTGGTTAACTCTGTCAAGTTCCTTATATTTTTCTTGGTAAAAATCTAATATTTTAAATTACTTTCATCTTTCTTGAAGAGATCTTCAGTTACATATGATATGTTACATATTATGAATATCTCTTTATTTTACATTTGTAGAAACTATTTTTCTATAGTATTCCCTCATTAAATATTAAACATACCTTCTTCTTACATCTGATGGTATGTTTGTTTATATAAACTTAAAGTTGTCATCACAAAAAATAAATTTCATATGAAGAATTACTGAAATACAGCAATATAAAGTATAGTAATGCTATTTTAATCCATTACTTTATTGATACTGTTCATTATTTATATATTGTAATAAACTATATAAATAAATAAGAAAAATACTCAACACATAGTATCGTGATTTAATAATTTATTAATCAAGAAATACTCATTGAAAATGAATTTGCTTTAAAAATTTGGAACATATAATCCCTTTAAGACTAAATGAAATACATGACAATTTCTTATTCTTTGGATATGTAGAGCTAAAAAAGAGGGTCTCCAGATGAAAAAGGAGAAACCATAGATAGATAAGCAAAGAAGTTGACTTAACTGAAGGTGATGGACGGGGGGCATCCTAATTCACATGATGTACTTTCACAAATATATCAAAGTCAATCACTAAACTGAGCTTGAGAAGGAAGGAGGACGAGGGAGTGGGGTGGGAATTGGGGAAGGGGTTAAATGAGAAAGGTGTGCATACATGCCTTTATCAGCTTGTACCTAACAAAGATGTGTGATTACAATGCATCACTCAATAAAAAAATAAATGAATAAATAAGTTCTATCAATTAGATAAACTCTTTTGTGGAAATGACAGAAACTGATTTCTTTCCTTTTGTTAGTCTATTCGTTCATAATATCTTTTAAGATACCCTAGAAAGATGTTGCCATTCTCTCCTCATATCAGCAGTTAAAAGATAAATACATTTAACTCTTATAGGACATTATGTTTAGGAATAAAATGGTATAATTAAGTCCTCTTTAATGACAGAAAACATACAGGTAAAAAAAAAAGCATATGGAAAATAGTCTCTTTTCCATCCTTGGGTCAATGTGTATTGCACATTAATGTTTAATAGTTTCTTTTTTTATTTGGTTCAATTTTATCGCTCATGAACATGAGCAAGTAATTGCAGGAGCTCGAGCCAGGCAAGCTTCCCCATACACCTCTGCCAGTGCACTGACCTGCAACACCCCTGGTATTTCATTCCTTGGCCTCTGCTAAGTGGAGTCTGCCAGTCATTTTAAATTGTGCCAAAGTGCATAGCGGTTTTATGATGTGAAAAACATCCATTAAGTTCTAGTTTGAGTCTACACACCGCTTCGTATTGTAAACAAAGCCAAAATTCAACCTCAGCCTTGAGAGTTGGATACTTTAACAAAAAAGATTACAGATTTTTTTTTCTTTTCTTTTCAGGTAAAATGTAATAGATTAACAAATGGATCTGGAACACATGACTACTTTTAGCCTTCAGGGTCACTTTATTGTTGTTGTTGTTTTTAATAACAGTGTAACTGGATTGAGTCTGCAAGAGGTGATTGGGGCAGGGGCTTGCTCATACTCACAGAAATCCATTTCCTCTTGTCCTCTAGCATGCCAAAATATGCCTTCACCAAAGGACTTTCCTCAGATGAAAAGATCCATGTATATTGAAGACGATGAATAGCTCCCCTTCCATCCTCATTTTGTTCTATTTTTTGAAGAATAGCATTGATATTTTCTTTCTATGTCAAAAAGGTAAAGAAAATTACATCAGGAATGCTTTCATTTAGTTAAAAGTCATTGGAAGTATATTTAGGACAAAGCCACCAAAATTTATCCATAATACCTCTAAAGATAGAAGAAAATCATTATGTTGTTAAGGAACTTAGGGCTGGCCACAAAAGCCATTGGTCAAGATAATATTTCAGAGATTTTGGGAGGCTGAAACATATTAATATACACAAAATATGGTGTAATATTTCAAGGATATTTATAAAAACTCTGAAAGTATAGCTTACCAATGTATTCATAGGAAAAGGGATAATAAAATAAAACTTGGTGTATTTTTTGCTTATTTTATCCTCATACATGATTCAGGATGACAGGTGTTCTAACTAATTGAGGCTGACGGACTATGGAACTGATGACCCAGAATTATCGACTTTCACACTGAATGCTAATTGAAAAGAACAATACATTTTCACCTAGTTGGTTTAACTAGGCTAAATTAGTTTTCCTGCACATGAAGAAGAGTTCCAGAGAAAGATTAAGCTAAGTATTGTTTAAATGGCATATCTGATAATGGTGATTGCTGTGGATACTCTACAGAAGCAAGACAAACCCCATACCCCAGATTTACTTGGGATGTCAAGACTGATGCTGCTGTATATATACCAAGAAGTATTCATAATGAGGCTTCCTGTTAAAAGAAGGGAGGCTTCTAAAATAAGTCTGAAAATGACGTGAGAGAGAGAGAGAGAGCAAGGAAGGACAGCAGACATGAGGTCTTATGGTGGTTACTGAACTGAACCAAGAAAAGGGAGGGCTTGCATTCCCATGCACTAGGGATTTTGTGTAGCTTTAACTTCAAGGTAGCATCAAAGGAGGAAGCACCTGGGCTTTCTTACCAGTGTGCCTATATGGAAAGCAGAAGGGAGAGGGAGTAGTGGGATTTGAAAGCCATCAGCAAGCATCAAAATGGAGCTTGACTATTACATTGATGACAAAGATAAATGACAATGATTTGAAAGGACTGTTCCTAACTCTGTCTTTAATATAGGTGCAAGATTGAAATGGAGAGGAAAGGATGTCCCCAATTCTCAGGAACAGTTACATTTTTCTAGAAGAGAATGGTGCTTTAAATCTGAGGAATAGTCAATACCAAATCCTGCAGGCTAAGACTGCTGCCCCAGGAAATTCCTGTATAGCTGAGTGTACTGTCTTGAGTTGTGGTGGGAAGTATAAATGACCAGAATGAAGATAATAATAAATTAGTTCTATTCTTTGAGCATTTCTTTCATGACAAACCCTGTTCTGAACACTAGAAATAACATCTATTCTTATCCCCCAAATCACCAGATGAAGTATCTCCTATTGTACAGGTAAGCAAATTAAGGACCAAAGAGTATTATTAAGAACTGAAGAGTCCAGATTTGGAGATTTGGATCCGTATATGAATTTCTCAGATGCAGCTTGTAGTGGCTACCTTAGAAACACATTTCTTTTTTCCAGTATTTGAAAGCATGTATGCCTTGTTACTATCTTCTTTTTTTTTTTTTTTTGGTGTGTGTGTGTATGTGTGTGTGTGTGTGTGTGTGTGTGTGTGTGTCTCTGGGGATTGAACTCAGGGCCATTCTACCTCTGAGCTACACCTCTAATCCCATTTTTTATTTATTATTTTGAAACGGTCTCATTAAGCTGCGGAAGGCCTCACTAAGCAACTGAGGCTGGGTGTGAACCTGGATCCTCCTGTCTCAGCCTCCCAAGTACTAGGATTACAAGCATGTGCCACCATGCCTGGCTTGTTACTGTCTTAATAAATTCATTCTGAAAATTTACTCTTCTCTTTCATATTTGTATCATGACTACACTGAGCAAAGAAGGGAAGTAACTTTTTGTTATTAAGAATTATAGAAGTATTGAGAATCTTCTAGAAATGGCCTCAAGACTTGCATTACTTGATCTTTGTATTCTGAATGATAGTTATGATTATGTTATTGCATTTTTCAAAAAAACTTACAATGACTTATTCATATTAATAGAACCATATAAATTTGTATTTCTCTACAGTCAACAAATAGTCCTATTTTCAAGATTAAAAAATACTATCATTTAATATATTAAGTAGTACTTCACGGAAAGTGAAGTGAATTCTAGCCCGGCGTGGTGGCGCATGCCTGTAATCCCAGCATTCGGGAGGCTGAGACCGGAGGATCCGGGTTCGAGGCCAGCCTCAGCTACCTAGTGAGGCACTCCACAACTTAGTGAGACTTGGTTTCAAAATAAAGAATAAAAAATAGGGCTGGGGGTATAACTCGGAGGTAGAATGCCCCCGAGTTCAATTCCCAGTACCGAAAAAAAAAAAAATTCTAAGAAAGTAAGATAGAGGGAGCTTACTTAATATGTTCTTTGAGACTGTATACCAAGATACAAAATATTAATTAGGACTTTCAATTTTAATGTATATCCTCATAGCATAATTAAAAATTCATTGTTATACATTTTAAGAAAAAAATCATACCTGAACTATTTTATTATTGTTACTAATTAGAATCTAAAAGATAACCAGGATTAATAAATTGAAGGCATTTATTAAACATATTCTGTATATGCAGTACCTCATGAAACATGGGGGGGCAAAGTGAAGAATCAGTCTCCCTATCTAGACAAATTATTAATCTAGACTGGAAACCAATCATACAGGAATACTCACAGGAAAATAACCATAAAGCAATCATACTAATATTTAAAAAGTAAAAATTATATTTTTAAAGGTGGTAAAAATGTGTTCAGAGAGAAATAAATTAACCAAACAAAGCTTCCTGAAAATTATTATGATCTAAGACTGGAAGAAAGATACTTAGAAGACTGGTCATAGATGCTTAGAATCAGAATAGAAATCATGGAAAAGTGTGAACAGCTTTCCTTGAAGAGAACAAAAAGTGGACCTTAACTCCATCATCCTGTTTTTAAGGAACTACTTCATCCCTTTTTTATGATCAAAATGGGGCTTTCCCACCTCCCTATCCACAGTGTATGTTCAGGACCAAAAATAGGCCAATCATATCATCTGGTTTTTCTGAACACAGTGATTGATTACGGATAGGTACTAATCATAATAATTGATTAAGATCATAAATTAACTTGAAGAGCCTAGCCTCAAATCCAGGCCTGTATGACTTCAATGACAATAGTATAATATTCTACACCAGACATTCTCAAATTTTAGTTGGAAAAGCTTCTAAAAACACAGATTTATAGGTGCCACCCTGAGAATTCTTGATTCAGTGGCTCTGGGTTGAGGCCTGAGGATCTGTATTTCCAATGTGTCTACAGGTAACACTAAGGATGCTGGTCTGTTGAGCACCTTTGAACATACTGATCTCCATAAGACTACCTTAATAATCCTAATAATGTGAAGCAGGAAATGGTTGTTTTGGTTTAAGGCACATCACATTTAGTTATAAGAAAACTTCTATGAAGTCATAGATAAAATTTTAGGATATTTAATGGAAAACATAGATACAGATGTAATCAGAAACCTACTGAAGGAATATTCAGTGAATGTGAAAGTAAAGATATATTAGGTAAATATTGGAAAGAAAAAGGTAGCCGAGAGTGGTGGCACACACTTCTAATCCCAGCATTTGGGAGACTGAGACCAGGGGATCCAGGTTCGCGGCCAGCCTCAGCTACCTAGTGAGGCACTCCTCGACTTAGTGAGTTTCAAAATAAAGAATAAAAAAATAGGGCTGGGGGTATAGCTCGGAGGTAGAATGCCCCTGAGTTCAATCCCCAGTACCACACACACACAAAAAAAAAAAAAAAAAAAGAAAGAAAGAAAAAAGTTGTAAGAAAAGGATAAAAATTTAGTGGTTAGGAGAAAGAATAGACAGAGTTGACATTCCAAGAAATAATAACTTGAAGAACTGAAGTAGATACTCAAAATTGACAGAGTTTCAGCTATGACTATTTTTTAATACAGATTACTGCCTGATTTTACATAGCTACCTAATTTCTAGCCAATTATGATTTATATAACTGAACTCATATTACAAAAATAAGTGCACAGCACAAACATACAGCAAAAACAAGTTCAAGAGCAAAAATAGAAAACAAACAGAATGTGATGCTGAGCTCTTTAACAGAATTCAGAATTAGAGCTGACATCAACAAATTAGAAAAAAAAATCTAGTGTGTGAAGAAGACTGAATTGTGAGAGATCTTGTCAGCTCTGGAATAAACTTTTTTTATTGATTTAAATTTAAATTTTATTTTTTATTAATTGATGCGTTGGAATAAACTTTTAAATCATTTAAGTTTTAGCAATGCATCTTTCAAATAAAAATGTGTTGTTAAACCATATGACCTAATTTAGTGACTACAATCTGATGAATTTCTCCATGCATCTTTATTTGAGGACACCAATCTAAAATTGTACTCTTCAGAATTTTGTCTTAAACATACAAACACACACACACACACACACACACACACACAGCTATTCATCCGACGGAAGATTATTTCAGGCCTGGTAAAGAAAGGCCTAACTCAACTATGAGATTGTCTGAGGTGTCTCTTAAAGGAAAAGGAGCTTTGAAGGTATCATTTGAAATATTTAATACTGTTACTGCTTTACTAGTTGCAGGTTTAGGGGAAACAATAATCCCTGGAATAATGCATTGCCCATTACTAATTATATTTAAAGAGAATTAGTTGGGTCATGAAATAGGGCATGCTCTGATGGTAACATTTGAACTACAGGTAGAACAGGAAGTCTGAGATATTGATTCCACACCTCATAAGACAGCTGGCTTTTTGCCTGTTTTTTTCTAGTCTCTGTAGTATACTCTGGGCCTGTCTTAATTCAAGCAGTGCATTCCAGATTAAGCAGGAAAAGCCTGGGTTTGTCAGTGTGGAGTGTACATTCTTCACACACACAGAACTTCTCAGTCCCAGTAACATGTAGACACAAAGCACACTAACTGAGCAAGTCTAACTCTGGAAGTATTAGTTGTTGGTACAATGAACGGCGATAACTGCCAGTAGGACAGGGAGGTTTCTTGAAGGATTCTTTTTTTTTTAAACTTGTTGTTATTGAATTATGTATTAACATTACAATGCAGAATTCTTGCATTTGTCTAATTTTTAATTTAGGACACATTCTCATGATTAAAAGACAGTTACAGAACATAATGAGTTTTGGAAAGAAAAGGAGGAAAGGAAAAAGGAAGTAGAAGAAACCAATAAGGTTGTGAGCCCTGCAGGAGAATTTCTTTGAAGCCCCCAACTTTTTAAATGTTCAACGTCTTTGTAGGAATGATATTATGTGATAGTGAAGCTTTTCCTTTCTTGTTGATCCAATAATGTCCTGTGTGTAGGTACTTGAGAAAATATTTGGATTTTGCTAACAGACGTATTCCAGGTTTGGCCCAGGGATCTAAGCAATAACCCAGTACTACAACCCACTCATTCACAAGTGATTCTCTTGTAAAAGGATTGCTAACCCCTAGAAAAGTGCTGTTATGCTCTCTTCATAGTTATTATTCCCACAAATCCTTGTATTTGATTTTGAAGTAAAAAACCGACTGAGTATTAAGACAAACACACCTGTGTGGAACTTATGTCTGCTTTCTCACTATGTGACAATACAGGCCATAAAAAAGGAAAGGGGTATCTTGGGACAGATTATGCCATACGCTTGGATTCACCTACAACACGTAGAGCTGCTGACATAATGTTAGATATAAATTTCCAATTCGTAGTGCACAGTTTCTTAAAGCTCAGATGAGCTCTGTTTTCTCTCACAATGAAGTTTTATATGTAATAAAAAAGTCAAGTATATTATTTTTATTTAATGGTTGCCACCCATTCCATTTCTGTTAAATGTCACTGTGGCTTAGTTATTGGCCTTTAATTTTTAAGCTCTAAACATTCTTGATGTGATAATTCTATCATTTCATTTTATGGGAAACAAGACACATTTTTCTGTGCCCATTAGCAAAGTACATCCTAGTTAGAGATATTTTTCTCATCTTTTAAAAGAACTTGGCATACAGTAAGCTCACCAGATCACAAATAAATGGCATGGTTGAAAAAGCTCAAAACAGTAAGTAGATATAAATTTTCTAATGAAGTAGCCCCAAGTCATAAAATATTTAGTTTGTTTAAGGGAGAGAATTAGTAGTTAAAATGGCTTTTCTGTGTTGAAATGTGAGAACCATCATGATGAAGCAAAGAGAAATAAAATAACATTTGAATTTTTTTCCTCTTGAGTTTTTACTTGAGGCCTGACTAAAATCCGGTATTCTACATTAAAGCAGCAATCTGCTGCAGAGTGGATGAATTTGTGATAAATGGCCCCTCGGGGTTTATAAAACATATTCTCCATAAAACAAGCCACAATATGTTTCTCCACATTAGTCAGCTCCTGACACTGTGGCTGCCGGAGCTCCAGTCCAATGCTGGTACCTGCCATCCTCGAGCTGTAAACAACTCTTTGTTTATTGCAGCAAAGCTCATACATCCATTTCAAGGTTTTCCAGCGATAAAAGGCTGACTGCCTACATAAACTGAAGTGGGGTGCAATGTTGTTATTTTGTTTATTGCTCTTTTATTGCAGTGGTCAAATGGTTCCTTTGAGAACAGACACCAGTTTGCTGCCATCTACACCATCCGTGTCAGAAAACTTGTGTCAACTGAATCACTGTGGAAAATATTTATAATGAGAGGACTAATTAAATGTTGCCTCTCGAAAATAAAGAGGAAATTCAGATGATTAATAACAGATTAAAAATAATCTGTTCCTTTCTTCTTAGAGGATGATAGCATTTGCTTTGTGGACCTTGAAGAGCATGAATCATGTTTTTTGTTGTTGTTGTTTTGTTTTGTTTTTGCCTATGCAGGGCCAGTTAAACAGAACTTTTGTCAGAATGGATTAAGGTTTTATGTTTCCATTGGTAAAATTCATATCTAAATGCTCCTGAGTAATTTTAACCACATATTTAGGTTTATAGGCTATAAACATCGACCCAGAAAGCTCATATCAAAACACTTACTTTTGTCTTCAATATGCTGTATGAATTGGCAAGATAAAGCCATTACTTAAAAAAGTGAAATTTGATCAAAGTCATATTTAAACAAAATCTTTTATGAAAATTAATAATGGGTTAGATAACATGTTTTCTTTCAGGAAAAATCATTGCATGAAAGTTTGAAATGAAGCAGAAATTTCTCTAATATGTATGAAGTGTTTTAAATATTACACTTTGAAGAGTAGTCTCAGTATAATTTTGGCATATTTTTAGAACTCTGATATTAAAACTTAACAGTTATACCTCAAAAAGGAAAGAATATTGCTGCCTTTGAATTTTGTTACAACATAGAGCTAACTTACTCTTGAACAATCTGATAAGGACAATAAGGGTTTCTTTTAACATAACATGTTGTAGAAGAGTTCCTAAGGTTTAAATTTTCAATGGAATTGGTTTCAAATAAAATAAAATTCACTATGTATATGTTGAAATAAGGCTAACATCTGTTTTATATCTGTTAAAATTTCACCTAAATTACTTTAAGTACAAACTTAATTTCTAATAGGGCCATTTTAATTAAAATAATTTCCTATTGAAAAATTAAAAATAAAATTAACTACATACCCTCAAATTATTGCAAAATATTATAAAGCAAAATATTGTAATATTATTCATAATTAAATGGGAAAATAGTGTTTAGATGAAATTATATATAATTTATGGCTTTGGAAACATAGATAATGAAAATATATTTATTTAATGTCTTATTCACACAAGCTTATTAATTCCAAGAAAGAGCTCTAATATCCTGCTATTCATGTAATTGCATCAATAGTAAGGCATTTGCAGGGGGTTAGTGTGTATTAATTTTAAAGTATGTGATAATTTGTTTCTTATTATTATTATAATTTGAGTGTGTAGTTTATGTGTACCATAATCTTTAACATGTTATTTAAGAACAACAAAATCCAGATTATCCTACATGTCAAAATAGATTACTTCTAATATAATAAAATTAAATCAACAAAATGAGTCCCAATGTGATAGCTGAATATATATATGTATATATGTATATATATACACATATATTCATATACCCTATGATTATAAATTATACCTCCAATTTACAGATTTTCACATCTACTGGTAAGGAAACAAAAATGGAACTTTTTTGAGCCGGGCGTGGTAGCGCACACTTGTAATCCCAGCATTCGGGAGGCTGAGACCGGAGGATCTGGGTTCTCGGCCAGCCTCAGCTACCTAGTGAGGCACTCCGCAACTTAGTGAGACTCGGTTTCAAAATAAAAAATAAAAAATAGGGCTGGGGGTGTAGCTCGGAGGTAGAATGCCCCTGAGTTCAATCCCCAGTACCGCAAAAAAACAAACAAACAAACAAAAAACCAAAAATGTAACTTTTTATGTCAACTTCTAATAAATTCTGAATGAATTAGTGCTGTGTAACTAGATGGGTAAATTTATGAAAATTTACATAAGGAACTCTTAATAAAAGAAGTAGATTACTAAATAAAGGAAAAACATAGTCTAAGAGATGCATAGCCATAGGCTTGTGTTAAGGAATAAAACCTGTTATTGAGGAGAAATTTTCTGGTTCAAGATTATTAAAGAAATATGAAGTACATATCTTTATACAAGGGACTTTTACATTTCAACAGAAGTCTTACAAAAGGTACACAAACACTGTTCATGTGACCATTGGGGAGGGTCATTTTAACATAAACGATTAAATGAATTAAGTGGCATGTGATATATTTTATCTCATTATTAATAATGTAAGTTCTAAGAACTTGGTTAAGGCAGTGTCTACCAGATGTCTCCATTATTAAATTAGCATTTTGCATCCATTCGTTTGAGCATCCATTGATAATTCTTGCTTGTACATCAGTTAGTACTATGGTAAATTCAATAAAATAATTTTCTAGTTCTTTATTTATAAACTCTAACATCTCTTATATTTGTTTATTTGATATCAGTGTTCACTCATAAATTATTTTAAATTCAATGCATCAAAGTCTTAATAACATTTCCTATATTAGACTAGTCAGAGTTCTTTTGATATAGCTCCTATTTCTTTTTTTGCTACATTCATATCTTTTATTGAGCTCTTTCTCACTTTCTCTCATAGAAAGCAATTCTAAGATCATTGTATACTCTCCTTGAGTCATCCTTAGAATCAGGTAATTCCTTTTATTAGATCCTTTTATTAAAATCTGATACTTAGAATCCAAACTTGTCCAGTGTGCTGATTGGTAATAAGGGCTATGGACCATCGTGGGGAATACTTGTCCTAAAACATTCTTGTTTTTTGGATGACAAATATATAGGGAAAATATATATAGGGAAAAAATCCTCCATTTGGATAAGATTTTAAGTTTCTGTATTTCTTGCTTTTCAATTAACTATCATAATTTTGTCATGTCTTTTCCTATAAAAAAAGTCCATGCAATATATTTGCTCCTATTCTCATTACATTGTCACCTTAAGAAATAGAGAAAAAAATAAATGAGTTCTTTAATTCAAGTATGTGTACAATAATTTGGATTAATGTTGGGCTAGGGAAAAATTGAGACTGAAAAAAGTTGAGAAGTTCACCATATATTTTATTTTTAAAAGTATATTGAGTAAATAGCATTCTAAATATTCTTGAGTTTCAATGACAGCTATTGAAATCTACCTTTGATTGCTATTGGAATACTTGAGTTGCTGCAAAGCAAAGGGTTGTCTGAATACACCCACCAAAGTAAACAAAGAGGATAAAAGTTGTGTTGACTACTGTCATGAAAACACATGAGTTTTATTTATTTTTTATTTATTTTTTTTTTGCGGTACTAGGGATTGAACTCAGAGGCATTCTACCTCTGAGCTATACCCCCAGCCCTATTTTTTTTATTCTTTATTTTGAAACAGGGTCTCACTAAGTTGCAGAGGGCCTCACTAGGTAGCTGAGGCTGGCCTCGAGCCAGGATCCTCCGGTCTCAGCCTCCTGAATACTGGGATTACAAGCGTGCGCCACCACGCCCAGCAAAAAAAAAAAAAAAAAAGAAAACATATGAATTTTAAAGGATGGGCAAATTGAGTAAACTAGTGAACTAGGGGCTTCACTAAACCTAAACCACCAACTTACTCATGAGAATCTATAGTTTTTAATTTAAAACAAAATGTTTAACCTGGTGTGCTGGTACACGCCAGTAATCCTTGTACTTGGAAGAGTAGACAGGGAGAGATCACAGGTTCAAAGCCAACCTCACCAATTTAAAAAGGCTTTCAGCAACTTAGTGAGATCCTGTTGTCAAATTAAAAAAAAAAAAAAAAATAGGGCTTAGGTAGTAGCTCAGAGGTAGAATGTCCTTGGGTTCAGTTTCCAACACCAAACACAAAAAAAGGTTGTCAATATATGATTCCTACATAAATATGTTATAATTACATTTATTCTGTTTAAAAATGAATAAATAATGTGAAAGTATATTTATAAAAACATCATTTGGCATTCTTGAATATTTTGGAAGAGAAAACAGTTATTACAACGCAATTAAAGACAGGTTCCATGATCTCTCAGTTGCCTTCAGAAGTCCGGACTAGACCTGCAAAAATATATACCAAAGTTAATTAGTGCCTAAATTACTGGATACATTGTATGACAACTTATTTTTATGTATAGGTGACCAAGTAACTCTTTATTCAGCATTGTTAATATATGCTGGCCATTGGGCCAGGCCCTAAGGATACATATTTATAATGTTTTATTGTATTTTGCATATATTTATATATTTTAGGAGGATACATATATATTTCTTGTTCTGACATGTCAGGAGTGACAAAAGATGTTACAATATACTGTAGTAAGTTTCATAATAGAAGGTGATCCCAATAATAATTGTAGCAAACAATTTAGCACTGATTATGTGTCAGGGTACTATTTGATGCACTTACATGTCTGAATTCAGTTGATCCTCTTAACAGTCCTAGGAGGTAGATTACCAAATATGGAATCAGAAGGGTCAGAGCACTGGAGAGTTTGAATAAGTCATGCATGGACAGCAGGTAAATGATGGAACTGGGAACCAGGCCCAGGAAGTCTAGCTGTACCATTCATGTTCTCAGTTGCTTCTTCTTATGCCCTCATGAGTGTAATGAAAAGGAAGAGACATTTATTTGGGGGAAATTAGATGGGAGTCACTGCACATGCTTGTATGAGGTACTTTCCCCCATGGAATTTTGACCCCAGTTTGTGTATTCTGTGGGATAAGATCTGGGGGAACTTTTCTCAAGGCTTGGTGAGGAAGACATTGAAGCAATTCAAGTTTTAGAGCATGATTAGTTTTGATTTTATGTTGTATTATTTCCACTAATTTTTACAGATAATTTAGAATATGTTGTATAATAAAAAGGAAGACAACTATAATCAATGCAAATTTGCTAGGGAAACACATAATTTTCTCTATCTTAATGTTGTAAATATTGAATACCCAAGTATTATATTGAGCTAGGCAGAATGAATCATATTCATACATAGTTATTATTAAAGAAAATACCATTCCTTTTTGTTGTATTGGCTCTATGTTTTACATAACTCAAAAAGCAAGTAACTCCAGTTGATGTTAATAAAATTGTCAGTGTGAATCTTATGTTCATTACATTTATAGGTCCTCCAAAGTTGATTAGATTTTAGAGAAAATTCCTGAATTAGCCTCCAGTGTTTACATTTCTAGTGTAAAAGATGGTTTATATCTCTAGTGTGGTCTATTTTTATAAACTACTATAAAGGTTTCCATCTCTATGCTTTTTATGTGCTTTGATAATATTACACACCATTAGTGGTTTTCGTTGAAATTATATCCTCTTCTAACCTATCTAATGCATATGGAATTAGCGTATATTCCTAGTCTTCATTTTTCTTTATTAATGAATGTGTCATCTGTAGTTAATACTTGTGTTTTGAAAAGAGGCTCACCAGGTGTGTTATGATGTTCTGTTATCTTGTCTAACGTCTCTCAGCTGTTCAAGAGTCTGTTCTTTATGGCATTAGTAGTATACCAAGTCATGAATCCTCATTCCTCTGTAGCAGGAGGCGTGAGCATGCTTTAGAACATCTTTACCTGCTTTAAAGAGAAAAGGAGAAATGGCACAGCCTGGAATCAATTTTGTTGTTTATTCTTAGTTTCTCTCTGTGCTCATCACACCCTGGTGATAAACAACAGTCGTCCAAAATGTATTTATTTATTTTTTTTTGTCTAATTTATTCTGAAGTTGGTAAGAGTGATGTTAAATAAATAAAGTTGCGTTTTAATTGTGCATTTATATTAAATAAGACTTTCTTTGTAACAGGGTAAGAGGAACAACAATAATAGTAGGACGTAGAAACTGGATAAAAGGTAGCAAGCAAAGCATGGATTTCCTTACTCTAGCCTCAATTTGTTACCAACCTGCAAGTCAGCTTAAACATAGAGATCAATTGTCTTATCTTCAGAGAAAGAACTTGCTTCCTGCAGCCACCTCTCTTTCTGAGTGATTCTATCATTGAGGGTCTACAGGCTAATAAAAGCATTTCCTCTTTTATTGTGCTATAGTAATTGTAAAAAACTTCAATCTCCATTACCATTAAATAAGGGAGAAGTATATTGATTATCTTAAAATTTTATAATCTCTTTGATATGACCAGGATTGAAAGAGAAATGAGTTAAAGAGCAGGGTTTAGGATTATAGCTTGTGGAACTTGACCAGGATTAAATAGAAATAAACAGATTGAGTGTAAATGATTTCTGGTGTGAGAACCAAAGATAGTTTAGGATATCACCTTTCATAATGCTGTTCCCTAGAATCTCCTAAAATAATTTTAACAATTATAGGTGTCTTTGAACTTGTTAAACTCAAAGCTGTCATTTTCCTTACAAATCTTGTAGGTTATACCCTGAAAATTATTCAAGTTGTTGTTAGGTTCATTTCACATCATTTGTACTTCCTACCCATTATACAATTATTGAGTGTCTCAGTGTAGGACAAGCATTCTGAACAAGGCTAGGATTCAAAAACTAAGCAGGAGAAAGTCCTCTGCCATTTTTTGAATTGTGACATTAGATGAAGCCAATAATTGTCTTAAAGAAACCTTTCTATGAGATAGATATATTTTATTTTTAATTTTTGGTAATGGAGATTAAACCCAGGGACATTCTAACTCTGAACTATACCCCCAAACCTATTTTATTTTTTATTTTGAAACAGGGTTTGGCTAGACTGCTGAAATTCTCACTAAATTGCTGAGGTTGTCCTGAAACCTGTGATCTTCCTGTCTTAGCCTCCCAAGTGTTGAAATTACAGGCATGCACCATCATGCAAGTCTTATAGATCTTTTAAATCTTGTTTTTATAGGCCCTTTTTCAACATCATGAAGAGAAATATTAGAAATATTTATAAATTCTTGTTATAGAGTTTGATACGTCTGATACCTGGAATCCTGGGCAATATAATAGTACTTTAGGTTTATGTACTACTTTTGTTCTCTTGGAATGAAAGAATTGTCAAAAATAATAACTATTCTTTCTATCAGTATCACTTGATAGGAGAGACTTCTACCCTGAAAATAGAATCAGAAACATTTGCCTGTAGAGACTTAGGTTAGAACATTAGGACCTATAGTCTATCTCACTACAAGTCCACCAAGAATATCCACACTTTGTTGTTTCACTGTCACATGATGGTTTATCTTTCTAGTTGAACTCAATCTTTCATCTCACCCATAGTTAGGAAATTTTTTCTATTATATTTAGTGATAAATTGATACTGTGTATATCTATGTGTGCATATGCTACAGGTATTGTTCCTTAAAATTAAATAATAAAAATAGTAATAGTCTTATTCTTTTCTGAAATGAATGTAAAACTCAATTTAAGTTCAGAACATCCAATCAGTAAATACCATTTTATCATTTTATATGCAAGAACAATAACATTTACTGATGAAAGACTATGTCCAAAGAAAAAGTAAGAGGCACAACCAAGTCTCAAACATGGAGCTTCAAGCTGCAAAGTCCAGACAGTTACTCTACAACCTCTCTGGTCTTAAGGACAAAATTAAGTGCAATTGTGTCGTGTGTGTGTGTGTGTGTGTGTGTGTGTGTGTTTATTGGTGCACTGTAATCATACAACTTGATGAAGTTCAGGGTGACAGAGACAAACATGCACACAATACTCATTGAACCCTCCCCCAGTCCCTACCTCATTCCCTCCCTCCAACTTTCCTTGCCGTGCTTAGCATAGTGATTTGCTTTGATAAGTTTCTGTATGTCCATCATGTGCGTTGTGATATTCCCTCTTCAAGTCTTCCTCCCCCCTCCAATCTCCCTCAGATAGGTCCCCTCCTTCACTCCACTAAGGTTTTTCCTTCTTTATCTGGAGTCCCTCCTATGTACTAATTTCTCCCTAGCTTCTGAATATGAGGAAGACCATTTGACCTTTCTTTTTGTGTATGTTACTAATTCCCTTTAGCATAATATTCTCCAGTTTCATTTCCTTGAAAATGACGTAATTTTGTTCTTCTTTATGGCTGAGTAGAATTTCATTGAGTATATATCTCATAATTTTGTAATCCACTCATCTGTTGATGGACATCTTGGCTGGTTCTATAGTTTGGCAATTATGAATTGTGCATCTATAAACATAAATGTACATGCATTACTATGGTAGTATGATTTCGATTCTTTTGGGTAGATACCCAGGAATGGTATAGCTGGGTCATATGGGACGTTCATTTCCATTTATCTGAGGATCCTCCACACTGTTGTCCAAAGTGGTTGCACTAATTTGCAATCCCATTAACAGTGTATCAGAGTTCCTACTTCTCCACATTGTCGCCAACATTTATTATTGTTGTGTTTTTAATGATTGCCATTCTAATTGGGGATAGGTGAAATCTTGGGGTAGTTTGATTTGCATCTCTCTGATTACTAATGATGTTGAACATTTCTTCATACATTTATTTGCCATTTATATTTCTTTTTTTGTGAAGTGTATTTAGTTCAATTGCCTATTTTTTTGGGATATTAGTTTTTTGTGTTAAATATTTTAAGTATTTAGTTAAATTGCAGAATGTATTTGCATGTAGAATATATAGTTAGGCTCCATTACAATCAAAATTAGTAGCATGATGTTTGAATTCTATCAGTGGACACATGCCATTTGTTAAACAGTAATCATATGGAATTTCACCTGTAAGCAAATATATTGGGCCCTCTTTCTTTTGTTCTTGTTCTTTCATTCATTTTTTTTCTTTTAGATAGATGAATGTTCTTTAAAAATATTGAAATTTTATCAAGAATGCATTTTTTTTTTAAACAGGGTGCAGTGGCACATGCCTATAATCCTAGTACTTGGGAGACTAAGACAGGAGGATCACAGGTTCTAGGTCAGGACGTGGTAACTTAATAAGGCCCTGTTTGAAAATGAAATAAATGAATTTTTAAAAGGGTTTGGAGTGTAGTTTGAGGGTAGTATATCCCTGGGCTCAATCCCCAGTATCACAGGTGGAAAGAGCGGTTTTTGTTATTATAATTCTCCTTTCTTCTTTAAGTTAAAAGGTTAAAGTCTGACTTATTATCAGGAGGATGTATGATTTTGTTATAATTTAAGAGGATGGCTGAAAAAAGAAAAGATTGAAGTGGAGACAGTAAGAGAGTTGCTGAGCTAGGACAAGAAGCATTGCTTGGGAGAGCTGATTTGTCACTGATATCTAATATGTCAAGGCAAGCAAGAAATATGTATGCCTTCTGAAGAACCCAGGCAGGCAACACAATTGTTGAGGGAACAAGACTCGCATGTTGTGATACACTGTGGTAAAATCTAAATTTTTCCATGATTCCACAGAAATGTTTGTCAATCCAGGTACCCTATCTTTTAAACTATAATGCCATGAGATGTACCTCAAAATCATTTCCAAGTGTTGTAATTTATAAGACCTACCACTCTGATTTTATTTTCAACCACAGAGAGGTTTTGATGAAGCTTGTTCATTAGACTGCATTAATTATACATGCAACCACCACAAAACAGGTGTTTGGCTGTAAGAGGGGTATTTAATCAAAAAAATTGATTCTAAGCTAGTATTTCATATTCTATCCTTATTTATGGACTTCTTTATAGAACATTAATAAAAATTGTGGTTAAATGTCTAGCTTTTCTTTTGGGAAATAACTTTCTGAGATGAAGGCTGGTGTGCTTGCACTATAAAATAATTCATATTTATAGTTAATTGTTTTTTATTTGCTCAATTAATTTTTTTCAATTTTACTGTGCTTAAAATGATCAAAATTGAAGGTTATTACACTAGAAAACCTGAGAATGCTCTGAAATTTGCTTTAATATATGCCATCATATAGAAAATATATCTAAACTAAAACATTAGATGACACCTAGATCCAGTCTGCATTTCTCATCATGTAACATTTGGTGCTTTCAGAATTATAAATCAATCCTTCCTGTAGGATTTGGAATTACCTCGATAAGCAAAGAAGTTGATTTAATTGAAGTGGACGTATGGGGCAGAGGGACGCCCTAAAGCACATGATGTACCTACACAATCATATCAAGGTCACTCACTGAAGTGAACCTTAGGGGGAGGGAGGGGGAGGGAATGGGGAGGGAATCGGGGAAGGGGTCAAATGAGAATTGTGTGCAAATATGTTGTTAACAATTTGTACTTAACAAAGATGTATGCTATATTGCACGAATTACT
>PVLC010018682.1:0-31729 GCA_004027655.1 Graphiurus murinus
TCTCACTAAGTTGCGGAGTGCCTCACTAGGTAGCTGAGGCTGGCCGAGAACCCAGATCCTCTGGTCTCAGCCTCCCGAATGCTGGGATTACAAGCGTGAGCCACCACGCCCGGCTAACATATTCCAAATTCTGAAAGAAAATAACTTGCAGCCAAGATTCTCCTACCCAGCAAAACTCTCTCTCAAAATTGACGGGGATATAAAAACCTTGCATGACAAACAGAAACTAAAAGAATTTATGTCTTCCAAACCAGCACTAGAGAAAATACTCGAACAGATTAACTGCAAAGAAGAACTAACAAGTACATCAGAACCAGAGAAACAATAATTTCCAGGTAGCAAACAACTAAGCAAAGAAGAACAAACACTACTGCAAACAGAAGTCAAAACTCAAAATGTTAGGAATTTAAAATCATCTCTCAATAATCACACTGAATACAAATGGTCTCAACTCCCCAATAAAAAGGCACAAGGTGGCAACATGGATTAAAACCCAGAATTCATCTATATGCTGCCTACAAGAAACACACCTTACAAGCTAAGATTCCCACAAACTAAAGGTGAAGGGCTGGAGTAAGGTAATCCATGCCAATGGAACTTGAAGACAAGCAGGAGTAGCAACTATGATATCGGATAAATTAGATTTCAAGCCTAATCTTATCAAAAGAGACAAAGCAGGTCATTTCTTACTAGTAAAAGGAACACTCCAGCAAGAGGAAATAGCAATTATCAACATCTATCCCGCAAACATAGGTACAGCCACTTTCATAAAACAAACTCTGCATGATATAAAGACACACATAGATCCCAATACACTAATACTGGGAGACTTCAATACTCTTCTTACATCACTAGACTGATCATCTAAACAAAAGGTCAGTAAAGATGCTTCAGGCCTAAATAATACCATAAACCAAATGGACCTGTTAGACACATACAGAATATTTCACCCAACTACAGCTGAATTCACATTTTTCTCAGCAGCGCATGAAACCTTCTCCAAAATAGACCACATTCTGGGCCACAAAGAGAGCGCTGGCAAATTCAAAAAATGTAGCATAATTCCCTGCATCTTTTCAGACCACAGTGGAGTGAAACTAGAAATCAACTCTAAGAAGACCTAAAGTAACTATGTAAACACATGGAGACTGAACACCACACTGCTGAACAAGGAATGGGTCATAGAAGAAGTAAGGAGAGAAATTAAAAAATTCCTAGAAACCAATGAAAACAGAGACACAACATATCTAAACCTCTGGAAGACCTTGAAGGCAGTACTAAGAGGAAAATTTATAGCACTGAGTGCCCACATAAAGAAGAACGGAAAATCACCAAATAAATAACCTAATGACACAGCTCAAAGCCTTTGAAAAACAAGAACAGTCTAACCCCAAAGCCAGTAGAAGACAGGAAATTATGAAAATCAGAGCAGAAATTAATGGAATAGAGAATTTAAAAAATACAGAAAATCAACAAAACCAAAAGCTGGTTTCTTGAAAAAATAAACAAGATCGATAAATCATTGGCCAACCTAACCAAAAGAAACAGAGAATCAACCCAAATTACCAAAATAAGAGATGAAAAAGGGGATATTACCACCGACAGTGTGCAAATACAGAGGATCATCAGAAACTATTTTGAAAAACTATACTCCAACAAAATGAAAAATCTAGAAGAAATTGACAAATTTCTAGATACATATAACCTTCCTAAACTGAGTCAAGAATATATAGAAAACTTAAACTGACCAATAGCAATCAAGGAGATAGAAACAGCATAGAGTCTACCATCAAACAAAAGCCCAGGGCCAGATGGTTTTCCAAGTGAATTCTATAAAAAATTTATAGAAGAGCTAATCCCAATACTCCTTAAACTATTCTGTGAAATAGAAAGAAACTGGACCCTCCCAAACACATTCTATGAAGCTAACATCACAATAATACCAAAGCCAAATAAAGACAACTTAAGAAAAGAAAACTATAGGCCTATACCATTGATGAACTTAGATGCAAAACTGCTAAACAAAATACTAGCAATGCACATTTAAAACCACATCAAGAAAAGTATACACCATGACCAAGTCGGATTCATCCCAGGGATGCAAGGCTGGTTCAACATAGGAAAAACAATCCATGTAATTCACCACATAAACAGAATCAAAGACAAAAATCACATGATCATCTCAATAGATGCCAAAAAAGCATTTGACAAAGTCCAACACCCATTCATGCTAAAAGCACTGTAGCAAATCAGAATAGAAGGAACATACCTAAACATCATAAAGGTGATATACAATAGGCCCACAGCCAACATCATATTAAATGGGGAAAAACTGCAAGTTACCACAAAAAAAAAAAAAAAAAACACAGGAAGAAGACAAGGAGTCCACTATCACCACTTCTGTTCAATATAGTACTTGAGACTGTAGCCAGAGCTATAAAACAAGAGAAGGAAATCAAAGGAACACAAATAGGAAGGGAAGCACTAAAACTGTCATTATTTGCAAATGACATGATACTATCCTTAGAAGAGCCAACAAACTCAACCAAAAGACTTAAAGAACTGATCAACAAATTCAGCAAAGTGTCTGGATACAAAATCAATCTTCGAAAATCAGAAGCTTTCCTGTATGCCAACTATAAATCCACTGAGAAAGAAATCCAGAAAACAATTCCACTCACAATAGCACCCCCAAAAATAAAATACTTAGGGATAAACCTAATCAAAATGGTAAAAAACTTCTATAAGGAAAACTATAAAAAGTTGAAAAAAGAAATCAATGAAGACCTTAGGAGATGGAAAGATCTACCATGCTCTTGGATAGGCAGAAAAAATATCATAAAATGGCCATCCTCCCAAAAATGATCTATAGATTCAAGTCAATACCCATGAAATTACCAAGGTCACTCCTCACATACATAGAAAAATCAGTCCTTAAATTCATTTGGAACAACAAAAAGCCCAGGATAGCCAAAGTAGTTCTTAGCAACAAGAACCATGCAGGAGGTATCAAAATACCTGACTTCAAACTCTACTACAAAGCCACAGTAATAAAAACAGCATGCTTTGGCACAAAAACAGACACATAGACCAATGGAGCAGAATAGAAGATTCAGAAACAGACCCATGTGCTTACAGTCAACTGATTTTTGACAAAGGAGCCAAAAACATATACTGGAAAAAAGATAGCCTCTTTAACAAATGGTGCTGGCAAAACTGATTAACCATATGCAAGAAAATGGATATAAACCCCGCTTTCTCACCCTGCACAAGAGTCAACTCAAGGTGGATCAAAGACATGGAAGTCAGACCAGAGACCTTGCAGCTACCTGAAGAGGGCATAGGCCCAACACTTCAACACATAGGCACAGGTAAAAACTTTCTCAACAAGACTCCAAAAGCACAAGCAACTCAAAGGAAGATCAATATATGGGATTGCATTAAACTGAAGAGCTTCTGTGCAGCAAAGGAAACTATCAAGAACCTCAACAGAGAGCCCACAGAGTGGGAGAAAATTTTTGCCAGCTACTCTTCTGAGAGAGGACTAATAATTAGGATATACAGAGAACTCAAGAAACTCACAGCCAAGAAAACAAATAACCCAATAAAAAATGGACATCTAAATAGACACTTCTCAAAAGAAGAAATACAAATGGCCAATAAATGTATGAGGAAATGTTCCACATCATTAGCAATCAGAGAGATACAAATCAAAACTACCTTGAGATTTCACCTAACCCCAATCAGAATGGCAATCATCAAGAACACAAACAACAACAAATGCTGGAGACGGTGTGGAGAAGTGGGAACCCTAATACATTGCTGGTGGGATTGCAAATTAGTGCAACCACTTTGGAAAACAGTATGGAGGATCCTCGGGTAAATAGGAATGAACCTACCAGATGATCCAGCAATACCACTTCTGGGTATCTACCCAAAAGAATGGAAACTAAACTATCAGACAGATGTATGTGTATCTATGTTCATAGCTGCACAATTTACAGTTGCCAAACTATGGAACCAGCCATGATGTCCATCAACAGACAAATGGATTACAAAACTATGGGATATGTACACAATGGAATTTTACTCAGCCATAAAGAAGAACAAAACCATGTTATTTGTAGGGAAATGGATGGAACTCGAAAACATTATGTTAAGTGAGATTAGTCAGTCACAAAAAGTAAAAAATTGTATGCTCTTCCTAATATGTGGAAGCTAGGGAGAAAATGGAACATAAGAGGGACTCCAGATGAAGAAGAAGAAACCTTAGGTGAGCAAAGAACTTGACTTAACAGAAGGTGATAGAGGGAGGGAGGACACTCTAATGAGCATGATGTCCTTTCATGAACACATCAAAGTCAATCACTAAACTGAACTTGAGGAGGGAGGAGGAGGGAGTGGGATGGGAATTGGAGAAGGGTTAAATGAGAAATGTGTGCATGTATGCCTTTACCAGCTTGTACCTAATAAAGGTGTATGATTACAATGCACCAATTAAAAATTAAAAAAAAAAAGCTGAGAGATGAAAATCAGAAGGGTGAATGCATATGAGGCTGGAACAGACAGCCTGGCTGGTAAGAATGGAAGGCAAATGGAATAAGAGACCCCAAGTGAGATTCAGTCTTTCTAGAACTGACATCAGCCCAATTGGTGTCACTGCACCAGCCATGGTACTGGTCAAGTGCTCTGGACTTCAGATCTCAATGACTGAAGGAATGATGGCCTTGGTCATCTAACTTGAATAGCAGCACTGAGATCCGACCACCTTTGCCTCCCAGAGTTCCTGGATAATAGCTGTCACTCTCAAGTACTGTAACAGCTCTGGTGTGCACAGACCTAATCATCCTGAGGACCTCTTTCCCTTTCAAAGTAGCCACTGGAGTGTTAGGAAGCTGTGCCTTTATTCCAAAGATTCTGCCACAGACCAACAGGTTTTATTGGCATTGCTCTCAGAGCCTGGGGTAATCCATATGTAAGAGGATTTGGATGAAGCTGCCAGAGGAGGGTGAAACTCCTAAAACTAGCACAGCATCATCACCTTCCAAAATTTGCATTTAAAATTAAAATGGGGAGCATCTCCAATTGTGCAGAGATTCTGATTCAGGAGGTCCAGGGTGGGTTTGAATATGTATATCTAATGAGCACTTTGGATGATTATCAGTTGGGGAACACTAGCATAATAGATTGGATTAATCTAGGTAGAAATGGGTTATCTAGAGAACTTAGGAAACACAGGAGTCCAATTAAGTTAATTTGAGCACATCCTTAAAACTAGAGTGTAACTAAAGAAAATCGAACTAATTATTTACACGGAGATCGATCTTTAAATTTTGAATAATTTTAATTGGTACATTGTAATTGTACGTGATGGTGAGATACATGGTGATACATTCACATATATACATACCAGTATTTGGTCCATTTCCTTGCTTGTATCTCCCCTCTCTTCATGCATGATAGATTCACAGTGAGACACTCATATATGCACATGACATATGGCCTGTTTCCTTCCTATACCTCCCCCTTCCATTTTCTCCTCCCTTCCCTAACTTCCCCTTCCACTACTCTTCCACTATCTCGTGATTTTCCTGAGATCCCCTTTCTTTCCCTTTTTCTCTCTAGATTTCACATATGAAAGAAAACATATGGCTCTTGATTTTCTGAGTCTGACTGGTCTCACTTAGCACGGGGTTCTCCAGTGCCATCCACTTCCCTGCATAATTTTGTTTTTGTTTGTTTTGGGTACTGGGGATTGAACCCAGGGATATTCTATCCCTGAGCTACACACCCATTTATTTTATTTTGAAACAGGGTCTCGTTAAGTTGTCCAGGGTCTTACTAAATTGCTGACGCGGGGGCTGTCTTCAAACCTGCTATCCTCCTAGCTCAGCCTCCTATATACTGGGATTATAGGTGTGCACCACCATTCCCAACTAAGTTTGTTCTTTAACTTTGTTGTATAAAACTCTATTGTGTGTATATACCATGTTTTCTTTATACATTCATCTGTTGATGGACACCTAGATTGGTTCCATAACTTAACTATTGTGAATTATGCTGCTATGGACATAAGTATGCATGTATTACTATAGTATTCTGACTTTAATTCTTTTGGAAAGATACCTAGATCTATTAAAACAAAAGTAAAAGCAAAAACCCGTACTGATAGAAGATTATTTGTCTGACTCATGTCTAAAAGAGCAGCAGCAACAACAACAACAAAATCAGAAAAAATGAGCCAGATGTGGTGTTGCATGCCTGTAATCCCAGTGCTTGGGAGGCCGATACAGGAGGATCATACATTTGAGGTCAGCTTAAGCAACTTAGGTCAAAGTGAGACTATCAGCAACTTAGTGAGACCTATTTCCAAGTAATAAAATAAAAAGGGCTGGGGATGTAGCTCAGAGGTAGAATGTTCCTGGGTTCAATCCCCAGTACCACCAAAAAAAGAAAAAAAAGTTTAATGAGGAACAGCTTATTTATATCATCTAAAATATCTCACTGCAAATTATTTATTAATTATAAAGGTAAACAGATACCACCTTAACCAAATAACCAGAGCTAGCATCATTGATAACTGGTCAAACTGGCATCTCATGTCTCCTGATGGGATGCACTAGCAAGGACATGATATCACTTGAATAAGATTTCTGCCCCAAATGAACCAATTGTGAGGAAACATCAGACAAATCCCAAATGAGGGATGTTCTGGAAAATTTAATAGTCTGTATTCTTAAAAAACTAATGTCAATGAAATGAAAGGCAGAGAAAGTTCAGGAATCATCCTGGATTATGCAAGTTAAGAAGCCATATAAATGGTTGGCAAACAAAAGCTATCCACTTAATTCTATATTGGATTCTGGACCAGAAAAGCAAAATGACCAAAAAAAAAAAAAAAAAAATCACTGGGAAGAATTGAATAAAGTCTGTAGATGAGAAAATAGTACTGTGACAATTTCAAAATTTCCTGATTTGATAACTGCACTGTGGTGTGGAGATGAATACCCTCGCTCTTAGGAACACACTGAAGTATTTAGGGGTGAAGAGGTGTACTGTGTGCAACACCCAAAGACTGATCTTGTCATTCAGAGAATGATAACACAAATAGGGCAAAATAATAAAAATGGACAGACCACAGTGAAAGGTTCGTGGAAGGTTTTGAACTATTTTTTACAACTTTTCTGCAAGAGGAAGAAGGGGAGCAGAGGGAAGGAAGATGGAAGGAACATCACCTGAGCATCCTCCAGCTGGACAGTGAACTCGTGAGATATTACTCTGCTTCTGTGTGGAGCTTTGAGACTTACTGACTAGGAAAACCTGGCACACAAAGGCAACCCCAGGAAACAGCCATAAAGAGCTGAACTCGCCTACCTCCAGTCTCGGAGGTCAGCAGTTTCCCACAAATGTATAGTATCTCACAGAAGGGAAGAGAATAGGTCAGATTTCCAACTCATAGCCACAACCCCAAACTGTCCATGACTTTGTTTTGTTGTAAAAAGATAGAGAAGAAAGAAAGAAGGAAGGGAGGGAGGAAACAAAGAAAGGGAATGAACCAACTAATCCCAAGTTGTAGCCAAGTTTGTTTTATTTTCCAGCTAGAAATCTCAGAGCCGTTACATGAGGTTCCCCAATAGGTATGGATTGTGTGTTGTGGAATCTGAACTAGGTTTGGGGTGTGTGTGTGTGTGTGTGTGTGTGTGTGTATGTTACTAGAAATTGATCCCCAGAGTACTCTAACACTAAGCGACACCCCAAGCCGTTTTTATTTTTTATTTTGAAACAGGATCTCACTATGTTGCCTACATTGCTAAAGCTGGCATTGAGTCTAGACTCTCCTTTCTCAGCTTCCCAAGTACTGCGATTACAGACATGCACTGCCACACCTAGCTTGACTCTGCAACTTAATAACTACTTAACTTTCTGAGCCTTAGTTTCCTTATCTGTTAAATGGACATAAGTGTGCCTACTTCTTACGACTGCAAAAATAAATAAATAAAATTATATATACATATATATATATATGAATAATGAAATGCGTGTAACACCTAAGTTATGCTCAACATATTTTTTTTTTCTTTTCCCTTCCCACAAATGACACAAAGGTGCTTTGGGATTGTGGCCACACATGAAATGCAAAATTAAAAAGTTCCAGAGCAATTGGTGGTAAATAGGTTAATGAATTCCAGTCAAGAGATAAAGAAGGACTGGGATGCAGCTCAGGGGTAGAGCACTTGCCTAGCATGAGCCTGGCAGTAGGTTGGATCCCCAGCACTACAAAAATAAATAAAGTGATAGAACCAGAGCTGCAGGCTCAAATGGGAAGAAAAAACTGGATAATAATCTAATTTGAAACCAGAAAGTGAGCTGTGAAAATTGTCCCACTTGTGGGGCACAAACAAGGTGTCCCTGTTGTCAGTGTCACTATTAAAAAGGTGCTCAGCATCTTCTTCAGCACACCGGCCAGTCACCCAGCCTCCAGATTTTAAAATAGTGTCCCAGCCCAAACCCCTGACCAAAAGCAACCCCAACTTGCTGGAGACAAAAGCTCATCAACTCCGGAACGTTTAGAATTAGACATGGAGACAATTAAAAGAAGCAAATTATGCTCCTAATAGTTTGTTCACTTAGGAATGATCTGCCTTTTATACTTTAAGTTTTCATAGTGTTTATGAGAGTTTAGGGAATTTTATAGCTTTGGCCTTTTTTAGCTTTTGGCCTGATTTTAATTTAAAATGTATAACTGAGTAAATTTAGAGACTTAGATCTTACTCAAAAGAAAAAGAGAACTATACAAAGTTTGTAAAAAAATTGGAAAGAATCTGGTTAACTCAAGATGGATTATATTCATTAATTAGATTTATCAAAGTGGAAAAGTTTTAGAAGGTAGGCTAAGCAAAAGTGCTTTAAAAAGGCAAACAGATTCCACTTTAAAATGTATTCCATATATTCAGGAGAATTTTATAAATTAAGAGGTAAATGGGACAAATTGTTTAAGGAAATTTGACCTGTTCATCTAGTCAATCAAACCACAAACAAATAACTGCCTGGATTTATAGTACTTATTTATAAAATAAGAATTGCAAGGCTTAAAGGAAATTAGATTTATTTTTATCTTTAACTTTCCTAAATTGAATATTAATTTTAAAAGCTTGACACTTAAATTGTGTTTTGTGTCCACAAAATGTATTGTACATACACAAACAACTCACATTAACAGGCCAATATTAAACTGATGACTGCTCAGGTTTCTATTGTATTTTGATTATTTGTTTTTGTGATGCTGAGGACTGAACTCAGTCCCTCAATGGGGCTAGAAAAAGAATACTGGGAAGAAACTAGATCCAAATTGCAGGTAAAAGGATTGCCTGAAAAAGCATTCCCTGTAATGGGAATGAATGTGAAAAAAGGAAAGGATGAGTGTGAATGTGGAAAAATTTGTTTTCAGCACAGGGAAGGTTAGCTCATGCATTGAGAGTATAAAGCTTGGAGGCAGAAGCTTGAAGACAGTGTAGAAAGGTAGAAGTAAACTTCGTGAAGAGTGACAGGGAGAATTGCCCAGTGGAATGTGCCAGAAATGCTGAGCAGTGATGGAAGCCAGGGAAAGAGTTCAACAGGCATGTATGGTGGCAACCAGCATAGCACCAAACATGTGATTTGCAGGCTTGTCTCAGCACTGTGCCTGACAAGCTAAAGTGTCCATCATATTTGAATGAATGAATAGCCCCAGTTTAAGTAAGCCCTCCAGCCAAAGGGTCACCTCTTATCCACCACCATAGTTTCATCAACTAAAAACCACATGACATCTGCTTTGAGTCTATCTCTCTCTAATATTTTAGTCTAAAGAAATGAGGTCTGGGTGTGGTGGTGTATGCTTGTGATCTCAGATACTCCGGAGGCTGAGACAGGAGGACCACAAGTTTGAGAACAGCCTGGACAACTTAGCTAGACTCTGTCTCAAAATTTAAAAGGGGGCTTGAGATGTAACTGGTGGTACTAGTAGAGTGCTTGCCTAGCATATGTGAGGCCCCGGGTTCAAAGTCCAGTTGAAAAAAGAGAAGAGAGGAGAGGAGAGGAGAGGAGAGGAGAGGAGAGGAGAGGAGAGGAGAGGAGAAGAGAAGAGAAGAGAAGAGAAGAGAAGAGAAGAGAAGAGAAGAGAAGAGAAGAGAAGAGAAGAGAAGAGAAGAGAAGAGAAGAGAAGAGAAGGGAAGAGATGTTGAGATGGGAATGTACTTTCCCTGTTTGGGTAAAAGTTTATTATACATTGTATATGTATGCTTTTGTAATACATGGATGTACTAAACAGTATTCCAAAGATTACTGGTGGGCAGATCAGAGCTGGAAGTCTCTGGTCACCTAACTCCCATTTCACATACTGTACTATGTGATGCACTGTGTGAAATGTCTAAGCAATTCCAGATGGTTCAGCAGGTCTTCAATATTGCCTTCCTTCCTTCCTTCCTTTCTTTTTTCCTTCCTTCTTCTCTTCTTTCTCCCTCCCTCCCTCCATCTTTTTTCTCTCAGCATGGTAGGCCTCTTGGAATCTCTTCTGACCTCCCTCCTAAGCTGTCCCCCAGCTTCATTATGCTCAGCCCTCATTTGCACATGCTCTTGACACCTGGTGTTCGGTGGCAGAAATGGCTGATAAAATTCCACGCTGATTAATTTCATGTTTAATCTAACTGATACTTCTGTAGCCTTTGCAAATAACCTTTTTGAACAAAAACTGCGATGGCTCATTCCAAACCCGATCAAAGAGGTACGCATGACTCAGAGCCACTAAATAAACATTGATGCCTGATGGCAGTAATATGGCTATTTATATTCAGAGCCTGATTTAACCAGTGGCATTCCTGTAATAAGATAATAAGCATGAGCTGTTTACTAGAAAAAAAGGAGAGTCTGTGGTGCTGGTGTTCAATAAAATCTCTTAACAGGCAAATGAGTCTCTGAAATTGGTTGGCAAATACATCCAGAATGAGATGTGCTAATTAGCTGCTGTTACTGATTTTCTAAAATAAAGAGTTTAAACTTAGATTAGCACTGAAATTCAGCACAATAAAAAATGCTGGCTATACAATATTATGTGGAGAGTCTTATAGATTATGCTTAATATATGTCCGGCAAGACAATTAAAAAAAAAACAAAACAAAAAAAAACCCTCTACACCTAAATCATTAGTTTTTGAAAAGAGACTATCTAAGAAGAGGTTTCAAATGTGAAGAATTATAAGCATAGATATCTAAATCCCAGGTTCAATTTTTTTTCTGTTCAGAGAGCATTTGTAGGCGATCCTCTGGGCTATACTTGCAAAGACATATATTACTATCCGTACTTTTGTTTTTAAATAGTAAGAGCAAAGGAATGCAAGAATTAGCTCAAGAGCATTTGCGTATCCTTTAAAAATAAATTAACCCATTCAGGACCAAGACCACTGAAGTTCTAGGTAAGTGTGCAGGTGACAATTGTTTGGGGTTCAGAAATAAAAGATCAAGGCATCAAGATTGTGAACCCTCCCCCAGCACCTCCTAGCACTACTTTTTTCCTTTTGTTTTTTTCTCGCTGGCATTGCATATTCTTCTCCTCTCCTCCCTCATCACTCTGTGCAGGCACATGCAGCTGCTCAGCACTTACCTCAAACCTCCCTTTCAGCTGCTGCCTTCACCAAGCTGGAATGGACAGTCTCTGCCAGGACTTGCAACTTCAAATAGTGACATGATCTCAGGAGACATACCTTTTTTTTTTTTTTTTTTTTTTTGAGAAAACATATGTTACTTCTAAGAGGGTATGGATTCATAAGAGGAACGAATAAGTCTTCATACGAGAATTCAGTTTGTGTCTCCATCATTTTTTTGTTTTTCCAAAACAAGTTTGAATTCATGAACTTGCCTGAGCTTAGCTAGTTGAGATGGTATTTGCTTTCCCAGAGCAAATGGTTCTTATGAAGCCAACAAATGGGCAGAAGTCAGTGCTGTAACCCTCAAATCACTAATGTTTCTATTGTTAACCATGAGTTCATTCATTCCTTTGGGTTCTATTTATCTACAATTAAGCAAACAAAGCTGGTTTATTTTAACTAAGATGCTCAGGATTTATCAGAATCTTACTAACCAGAAGTAACTGACTATGTACATGTTTGTTTCCATTTTATATTGGGGCCCCCCAGTTCAGCTAGTAACCTTTCCAGCTATTACTGGGACCTAGAATCATGGGCAACACCATCTCATAAGCTAGCAAATAACTGAAATTATAAACAGAATCCAAAATACACACATGTGGTCTTCTCTATAGTTTTCAATAGTATTACTTAAGTTTCTTCTGAAACTAACTCTAGCTAGCTTAGGAAAAAAGGGAATTTACTTGAAAGGATATTAAGTTACCTCACAAAATATGAGGAAGAGTTGAATTGCCATACCTCCAAAGTGTAGGAACTATAACAGTTCTAGAGACATGGAAATCAGAGTTTCTAGGCTTGCAGTGTGTGTGTGTGTGTGTGTGTGTGTGTGTGTGTGTGTGTGTGTATGTGTGTTATTTTTCTGTGACATTGAGGATCAGACCTATGGCCTCATTCATGCTAGGCCACTGAGCTATATCCCCAGACCTAGGCTTACTCTATTTCTGTAGTTCAGCTACTAACATCTCCTAGTTCTTGTATTTCTCTTTTTTTAAATTCCATATTTTGAGACAAACAAAACAAAAAACAACTCTGGTTCAAACAAATAACACGAACCAATCAGCTTTGACTAATAGAAGGAGGGGTCAGGATCACATGGTATAGATACAGATTTCGTAGAAATCCCTAGAGAACAGAGGATGGCTGTCAGCTGGGCAGCAAACCCAAGAGTCCTCTAGACCAGAGCTCACCGAATGCCAATCCATAAACCTGACACCAATCCAGGAGGAGAAAAGCATCTAATGCCAGAATCTAAATCAACATACTGCTTACTTCATCAAGAGTCTTGCCATTAAAAAAAAAAAAAAATGTCAGCTGAACTAAAGAATGTGCTTAGTGACAGAGCTGATTTACATTCAGGCACAGTTCTTCTTACCTTCTCATGGACGAGGAGCAAACAGTTTGCTCACAGGCAACTGCCTGTGGACCAACCCTTGAGCAGCAATCTCTTTTGTTCAATCCTTATCTGGTGTTATGGGACTAGTCCCAGAGTAATCAAAACTATGGGCTTTGAAGTCACCAGGATTTTGGTTCTTGCTATATACTTTATAGCTGAGTAGCTGTGGATGAATAAACATGCCTGTCTCACTTCTCTTATCTGAGTGGGAGATAACAATACTACCACATTAGTCAGGATTCTTTCAATTACAGGAAGCAGAAATTCTAACTATTAGGTTAAACCACATGAAATTCTGACATCCAAACTGCAACAATGGCAATTTCATATGATTCAACCTAACACTTTAAGCAAAAAGGGATTGAATTTATTGTTTTACAAAACTAGGAAGTGTAACAGTGGAGGAGGTACCATGTATAACTGAAGCTAGGGCTGAAATGAATAAGGAAAAGTCCTCTCTTTCCCAGCAAATAGAATTGGATCACCCGGCATACGAGAACTGGCCCCACTCTGGTCATGCTCCTAACCCGTGGTCCATCACTGTTAAACAGGACAAGATGTTTCATGGTTGACCAGGCTTAGATCATGTGCTTGGGAGTAGGTAGGGTTAACAGATTGACAGTCCTGTCAAATAAACCTTATTTGTCTCATTCAGTGATTTCCCTAGTGCCTTACATATAATAGATGTCCAATAGATATTAGTTAAATAAATGATCAGGGAAAAGATACTGTGCAACTTCCTCAATTATTTATTCAGCTAATATCATTTATATTATCTATTAAAAAGATAGGGACAAAAACAATAGAATATCATGACAAATTCCTATGTCCTGTGGTTTTTATAAGTATTAAGTAAGAACATAATGCATAGTGGGTAGAGCTGACTGATAGACGTAGCATTTACCTGCAGTATTCATGAGGTCAGTGTGGGAGCCCATGTTCTCCATGTAGTGACTTGAACACAGTTTTCTTGATTGACTGAATCAGTTAATCATGCTTTCTCATGAAAAGATAATGAGTAATCTAGATCCTATTTCTTCCTCTGGAAAATAGTCTTCGTCTTATTGCCATCTTGATTTTGTCTCAACTTTTCCTATGAAGCACCTACCAGACAAGAACTATATAATCAATAGGGCAAAAACAAACAGGCATTAAATTATAATGGGAGGCATTTTAGTTAATGTCCTACTTTTGTTTTAGCCAATGTTTTCATTGGTGTGATTCAAACATCTGACGCACAAAACTTAGAGGAAGAAATTTTGTTCAAAATTCTGGAGATTTCAGTCTATACATAGTCCATGTTATGCTAGGTTCCAAATGGAGCTGGAGCTGAAGAGACTCAGGGCATCATGGCAGCATGAGGAAAGAGCAAGAAAAACGTCAAACGAAGAGTAGATGCCTGGACACACACACAGTATCCGGCCACGCCGCCAGGAAACAACCCCAAGCAACCAAGTTCTGGCTCCAAGATGGCTGACTCCAAAGCTTAAGGTTTGGGGAACTTGAACTCAGGGGCATTCTACCTCTGAACTATACTCCCAGCCATTTTATTTTTTATTTTGAAACAGGGTCTCACAAAGTTGCTCAGGGTCTCACTATGTTGCTGAGGCTGGCCTTGAACCTGTGATCCTCCCATCTCAGCCTCTCAAGTACTAGGATTACAGGTTTGTACAACCCTGGGGGACATTTTAAATCCAAACTATAATACCTACATTAGGAGAAACTTCTAGAGTCTGCAAAACAAATTTTCAACAGGGAATTTTAAAAGGGAATTAGCTGATTTTTATTACAGTTCTTCCTGGTGGGCCATGTGAGCAGGTGACTTTTAAGATCCCCGGGCAGGTGACTGGCAGCATTTGCATCTCACATTCCAATTGGAGTGAGGACAAAGGGAGGCAGATGGGAGCAAGGGTCTACAGTATCAGAATGTTTGATTTGCAAGTGGCCCCAAACAAAGCCTAAAGAAATAACTGACTTGTCTTAGGGTCATGACACTGGTAAGGGGCAAAGCTGAGTCCAGATAGTTTTCTTTCTTTTATTTCAGTGCTGTTTCAGGGTCTTGTGCATGCTAGGCAAGTGCTCTACCACTGAGCCACATCCCCAGCCCCAGATCTTTTAAACCCATGTCCAGTCTTCATTTTCCATACCACACCACAGGTAGTGGTGGCTCACCATGTACCAAAGGTGCTGCATCACTGGCGTCAGGTGGCCAGGAGAAGAAGTGGGAATGGCGATGCCTCCATGAGAAGCTAACAAGGACCCTGGAGTGGTGATGGCCAAAGGCTGGGGATTCCTGAGCCCCGAAGGATAACCCAATCCCCATTTTGATCCCAGGCCCCACCTATTGCTGACCCAGGCTTTCTCACCTGCCACTCCCTCACAAAGCAGGATTATGACCTGAAGAGAATCTAAGACATGTACAATATTTTGAACAAGGATTACATTGGTTGAGCAACTTGAACAGATAACAACTTAGGTTATTTTATGAGCACCTTATTTTTTATGCTTTTATTGGTGCATTATAGTCTCACATCGTAACGCAAATGATGCTGACAGTGACATACATGCACACAGCACTTGGTGAGCCCCCCCCCCATCTCCCCCCTTCCCAATACAGAATACTGAGATTGTCGTTGGTATATTCACATATATACACATAGCTGATGGTAATATTTCTATTAATAAACCTCAGTCTTCCCCTTCCCCTTCCCTTAGACTACCTCCCTGGCTCCAGTGAGGTTTCTCCTCCATTATCTGTAGTCTCTCTGGTGTCCCAATTACTCCCTAACTTGCACATATTAGAGAAAACATATTCCCCTTTACTTTCTGTGACTGGCAAATCTCACTTAACATAACATTCTCTAGGCCCTTCCATTTTCTTGCAGATGACATAATTTTGTTCTTCTTTATTGCTAAGTAGAATTCCATTGTGTGTATTTCCCATAATTTCGTAACCCATTCATCTGTTGATGGACACTGAGGTTGGTTTCATAATTTGGCTATTGTGAATTGTGCTGCTATGAATATGAGTGTCCATATGTTACTGTAGCTCTCTGATTTCGGCCCCTTTGGAAAGATACCCAGGAGTGGTATAGCTGGATCACATGGTGGCTCCACTCCCAGTTTTCTGAGGACTCTCCACACTGATCTCCAAAGTGGCTGAACTAATTTGCAATCTCCTAACAGTGTAGAAGAGTTCCTATTTCCCCACATCCTCTCCAGCATTTTTTTTTTTTTTTTTTTTTTTTTTTTTTTTTTTTTTTTTTTTTTTTTTTTTTTTACTTCTTGATGATTGCTATTCTGCTTGGGGTTAGATGGAATCTCAGTATAGTTTTGATTTGCATCTCCCTGATTGCTAGTGGCTTTGAACATTTTTTCATGTATCTATTGGCCATTTGTATCTCTTTTTTTGTGAAATGTCTATTCAATTCAGTTGCCCAACCATCATGAGTCTAAAGAGAAAGCCTACAGAATGGGAGATCTTTGCCAGCTATCCCTCTGATAGAGGACTAATATCTAGAATATACAAAGAACTTAAAAGACTTTACGCACACACACACACACACACACACACACACACACACACACACACATATCAAGAAATGGGCCACACCTTATTTTCTAAAATAAATTTTAAGATGCATGAATCTAACAAAGGATTTTTGAGCCTCTTCTAAATAGGAAAGACAATTGGGGAAAACATATTTAGGGGTTGAAATATTGTTTGTAGGTTTATGAAGAGAAGAGGCAGATTATTTGCCAGTAGGATAAATCCAGGACATGTTCTCACTTAGAGGGTATGGGTATCATATTCGTGGCAAGCTATTAGTTACCCACCAGTATCTATTCTCCCTTTCCTCATGAACAGAGCTTTTATATTGGTGGAAGGGGCAGCCAGATGCAAATACAAGTCATTTCCAGAAAACCCACTTTAAAGAGAATACCTCAATTGGCAAGTCCCTTTCATCCTCTCTCTTTTTCTTTTTCTTTTCTTTTTCCTTTTTCCTTTTGTGGTACTGGAGATTGAGCCCAGGAGCATTCTACCTCCAAGCTAATTACCCCCCAGACCTGTTTTATTTTTATTTTGAAACAGGTTCTTGCTAAATTGCTGAGGGCTAAGTTTCTGAGGCTGGCCTTGAACCTGCAGTCCTTCTGTCTCAGCCTCCCAAGTACTGGTATTACAGGTATGTACCACTATGCCCAGCTATCATTTCTCTTTCTACATCTTCCAAGTACTGATCAGTAGGTTTGTGGCTTTCCCAACCTCCACTGTAGTACTGGAGATTGAACTCAGGGATACTCTACAACATCCTCAGTTCCTTTTTATTTTTTATTTTGAGACAGAGTCTCACTAAGTTGCCCAGGTTGGCCTCAAACTTGTGATCCTCCTACCTCAGCCTCTCAAGTTTTACTGTTGTGCACCACCAAGTCCAGCCTAAGTGTTAATCAGATGGCTGGAGCTTCTCATTCCTAAACATGGGGAGAGGCTCTGTCCTTGCAACCATGAAATGGTAATCTGCAAATAGCCTGGGCCCCCAAGAATCTCACACACCTCCACATCAGCCCTCCATTGCCCACTTCTGCATGTCTTATTAGGTAAAAGGAAAGTTAAGTCTGACCTATTTAAACAGATTTTTTGATCAGCCAAGCATAATTCCTGACTGATACAAACTCAAGGCGTGGTCTTGGCAAAGTAAGTTTTTTAATCCCCTCGTGCCTCAGTTTCTTCCTCTTTAAAACTAGGTAGAAGTGCTAACCAGCACTAAAGAACACATATTACAGTGATTTAAAAATTCTGTTTAATTATGCTAAGTGAGATTAGTCAGTCACAAAAAGTGAAAAATCGGATGCTCTCCCTAATTTGTGGAAGCTAGGGAGAAAGTGGGTCTTAGGAGGGACTCTAGATGAAGAAGGAGAAACCTTAGATGAGCAAAGAAGGTGACCTATCTGAAGGTGACGGGAGGGAGGGGAGGGGGAAACACCCTAATGCACATGATGTACAATCACAAACATATCAAAGTCAATCACTAAACTGAATATGAGAAGGGGGGAGGGGGGAGGAAATGGGGTGGGAATTGGGGGAGGGTTAACTGAAACCTGTGTGTATGTATGCTTCTACCAGCTTGTACCTCACAAAGATGTATGATTACAATGCACCAATAAATAAATAAATAAATAAATAAATAAATAAATAAATAAATAAATAAATAAATAAATAAATATTCTGTTTATTGAGCTGGCCATGGTGGTACACACCTATAATCCCAGTACTTGGGAGTCTGAGACAGGAAGAGGGCAGGTTCGCAGCCAGCTTCAGCTACTTAGTAAGGCCCTCTGCAACTTAATGAGAACTTGTTTCAAAATAAAGAATAATATAGGCCTGGAGATATAGCTTAGAGGTAGAATGGCTCTGGGTTCAATCCCTAGTACCATACACACAAAAAAAATTCCATTTATTGACGCACCAAAAATTTTGCAGAAGTTTCTCAAAGAACCAAAGGGATTCTGTATGTGGGTCTCTGACCACCACCAAACTTGAATCAAAATAGCTCCTCTTCTATTTTATTTTTATATTGAGTTTCCAAGTAAGATTTGGTTTGGAATGGGGGAGAGTTTAAAAGGTAAAATAATTTGAAAATCACTGGCATGGAAACACTTGTATGTAGCCCTTCATGAGTGAGGAGGACACATGGAGAACATCATAGTTCCTGAGATGATATTTTTCCCACATTGCCATCAGGTCTGGCGATGGTAGCGGGGCCCTTCTCAGGACCACTATCCCACACTTACAGACCGGCCTAGAGCCACCAAGCAGTGCATAGTGCCCTGACCCACGTGGGAACAAAACCCACCACTCGCACCTCCTTCACGCTGTGCCCTGAAGAGTAACTAATGAGCCCGAGGGTGGTGTGGAATGGCCGTGGCTCTCTAGGTGTTAAGTGGTGCCAGAGGATGCCTTGCCATTCTGATCCATCAGATCCAGTGTTCTACCCAGAGCTCCCATGTAAGAGACAAAGGGAGAAGGAAACCCCATGGGTCTTTTGTACTTTGACTTCTAATGAAGCTACTTCTTCACAGGACACTTCACCTGGTCTTTGAGCTCTGAGGAAAGAGCAAGATCACAAAGATCTTAGGACCTTGGAAATCAGCCTCTGGCTGAATCCCCTAAATATGAAGAAACCATTCTTCACATGCCAAGAAAATGACACAGCCAGAGCTCTCTGCCACAGAAGGCTCGCCTGTGCGCTATGCCACCCCAGGAAGAAAGAGCTGAGGATAAGGGCTTGCACCCAAGCAAAGTCTCCTCTCGAGATCCCAGGCAACTCTGGCTTAACTGCACCTCTGTCTTGCTAGTCAAGTTGCAGCATGTCCTGGTCTCCATTCTTGGTGTCTGCCTGTCCGTCTTTCTTACTTTGTTGGGTCATGTCCCATGGCTGAGCCGGAGCTCCCTCCTAAGCCCATCTTTGACCCATGCTCACTCTTCCTTCCCACTATCTTCACTCCCAGATGCCAAAATCCAGGCTCTGTGGGGCCTGGTCAGGTTCTGCCTTTCTCAAGCTCCCAAATGTCTCTAGCCAATACAGTCCATTAAAGCAGATCATTAAAATAGAATATATTCTACTTATATCACATCTTCCCTCTTTCTTTTTCTACTCTACCCCTGCAAATACCTTCCTCTGAGTGGGCTTGGGAATGATGGTGGGAGAAATAAGGAGAAAGATGACATAAAAATGAGGAGAAGGTACTTAGAGTAACTGTTAAGAGAAGATATAAAGCCTCTGGCTCCTATTGTATTCAGTGAGGTAGACAGAAGTACTACGTACCATCTCTTGGCCCTCAGAACCTATTCCTACCTCCTTCCATGATCCTCTCTGGGTCCTAGGACTAGAATGCTTAAGACCCCATTTTTCTTACTTCCTGCTTGCTAAGACCGTAGATGTGATTTAGTTTCTGTTGAGACAGTATGCTCATGTGCTATCTGGAATACAAAGGGAACAGAGAAGTCATTCTTCTCTCTGGGAAGTGGCGACCAATGAACATGTTCCCACAAACATGTGCTTTTGCAGTGGCTGATCTCCTTGTTATGCTGTCTGATGGCTAGTCTTAAGGGTAGTGGGCAACCGTGATGCTGGCAGAAGTTTCCTGGCCTCTGGGTAATAACAGAGAGAAGATGAAAGAGAGAAAGTCTCATGACTAGATTCAGTCAGGTGGATGAAGCCACATGCCCTTGTCCAGAAGAGCTCATTTCTTACCCTTTTCTCCGACCCCCCCCCCAAACCGCCCGCCAATAAAACCATATACCTGAGACACTATTCCTTGTAAATGGACTTTACAATTAGATAACGTTGGAATGACTGCTGTTCACAGGATACGAGGCTGGTTGAATGTTCAAAAAGCAATCAATGTAATCTACCACATTAGTAAACTAAAGAGGAAAAGTCGCATGGTCATACCAGTTGATGCAGAAAAGGCATTTGGATAAAATTAAATACCGATTTGTAATTTTAAAAACAATATGAGACTCTCAGCAACCTAGTGAGACTCCATTTCAAAAACAAAAAATAACAAGGGATGGGGGTGTAGCCAGAGGTAGAATGCTTAGTAGTAGAATGCCTAGTTTAATCCCTGATACCACAAACAAACAAAACACACACACACACACACAAAAAACTCTCAGAAAACTAGAAATAAGGGGGAACTTCCTCAATGTGATAAAGAGCTTCTACACAAAATCCATAACTAACAGAAAACTTTGGAAGTTTTTGGTCTTTGTGTGTGTGTGTGTGTGTGTGTGTGTGTGTGTGTGTGTGTAGTATGTTACAGGGAGTAGTACCCAGGGGCCTTCTACCTCCAGTCCATACCCGCAACCCTATTTTATTTTTTATTTGGAAACAGAGTCTCACTAAATTGCTGAGAGCCTCACTAAGTTGCTGAGGCTGTCCTCGAACGTGTGATCCTCCTGTCTCGACCTCCCAAGTACTGGGATTACAAGTGTGCACCATCACACCTGGCTTTTTTTTTTTTTTTTTAACTGGGGATTGAACCCAGGGGCATTCTACCTCCAAGCTACACCCCCAGCCCCTATTTTTTTATTTTGAAACAGGATCTCATTAAGTTGCAGAAGGCCTTACTAAATATAGCTGAAGCTGGTCACGAACCTGCAATTCTCCTGTCTCAGCCTCCCAAGTACTGGGATTACAAGCATGCGCCACCATGCCTGGCTGTTTTTGTTTTTTGAAGCAGGGTCTCATTAAGTTGCTAACACTGGCCTCAAACTGCGATCCTCCTGTCTCAGGCTCCCATGTACTGGGATTACAGGTGTTCACCACCACACCTGGCTGACATTATACTTAACTGTAGAATACTGGATGATTTTCTCCTAAGGAACAAAGAAAGAATCTCTATAACAACATCTGCTCCTACCACTGCGATTCATCCATGATCTAGCCAGCTCAATAAGGCAAGAAAAGGAAATAAATGATATACAGATCAGAAAGGAAGAGCTAAAACTGTCTCTATTTGCAGACGCTATGATGGTTTGCAGAGAAAATCTCCAGGAATCTACAAAAACATTCCTCAAACTAATAAGTGAGTTCAGCAGGGTCATTGACACAAGCTCAGCATACAAAATCAGTTGTGTTTCTATGTAGAAATGAGTATATGGAAACAACCATAAATACAATAATACCATGTCAAATCACTAAAAAAAATTTTTTAAACCATACTGTAGGTGTAAAACGAAACAGCAGTGGAGTGCCTGCACTCTGAGGTCCCTTGGCTGCCGAGTCCCATTCTAACATAAGCCACCTCTCCACCCTGACACTAGTAAAGAGGTCAGGAAACCGTGAGTAAGGTTGTAGGTATTCATTTCGGGCAGTTAATTACATTCTTTCAGCCTCCATCTCCCTGAAGTTTTCACTGGGAAAATCCTTTAGAGGACATCCCTATTAGCTATTCATTTTTCTTTCGCACTGACTGGAGAATGAAGTGACTGTTGGCCGTGTCACACGACGCATCAGAATTCACCTCTGGGTGAAGTGATCCTCAAATAATTACCAAATGTAGTTCAGGTAACTGAATTAGTGAATTACATTGGCTCCTTTGAGATGAAAGACTCTTTAGGAATGTGAAATACTTTGGGCTCTTTGTTATTAATAACCTGAACAATGAAAGAACCCCAAGTACTATTCAATATGCTCCAGGAAGGGGATGACTAAAATTAAAGAATGCAATTGATTTTCATTTTTCATACTTTTCATTTTCTATCCTTTTCATTTCAATAGTCAGGACTGGATATGACAAGTCATCAAATCCCCTCTGATGTTAATAAGGCATCAACTATAAAGCTCTAAGAAGAGAAAAATCCAGCCAAAGTGTGGCAAGTAGGTGGGTCCCCTGCCCTCTATGGTTTATTATCATTTCTTCTTACAATACTCAACAGATGAAAACCTCCTACCATGACCTGCTTTGTTTTCTTCTGCCTTCGTCTAATTTCCCAAAATTAAGTGCCTCTTTCCACCCTTTGGACAAATAATCACACCCACCAGTTGTGCCCAGCAGAGAAATGTAGGATGCCCTAAGCTTGGGTGTTCTGTCTCAGGTCATCCTTGAAGTGTGTAAAGAAGATAGACACCTAGAAAGTCATAGAACCCAGATTCAAGCAGCCTTCAACAATAAGGGAATGCATTGATCGCATGACTGTCTGGTGGGCAAGGGCTGGGGAGGCAGGTTCAGCCACCAGCAGGTCATTACAGATTCAGTCTCTTACCTAAGCTGCATGCTCTGCCACCCTCAGACACGGCTCCATTCTGTCACTGGCTGATGGCAAGATGGCTTCAGTGTTTCCTAGTGTGCCCTCCAGACCCAACAGCTCCCTGAGAAAGGAGAAACAGTATCTCTTTAGTTGGGAAGCATTTCTCAGAAGTCTTTCAGGTCTCATGGGCAGAATTGGGTGATATGCCCATTGGTGGCTCAACCACTGGCAAGAAAGTGGGACTGCCCTTAGGCTTATCCCAAGCTGGAAAGGGCAGATTGCACCACAGGCACCTGGCTGTTTGGAAGAGAGTAATTCCTGCACAAAACCTAGGTTCTAGTAGTAACGGGGTGGGTAATGGATGCCAATAATGAGTTTGTGCCCTCTCTTATTCTCTCTCCCGCTTGGTTTCCTTTGCTAGATATCTACTAACCTATACCCCATGCATTTGTGTTTGAATATATCTCCTACAAACTCATTTATTCAATAACTCATTTATTCAATAAACCTTTCTTTGGTGTTGGGGAATGAACCCCGGGCCTACTGCTCTACTACTGAGCTACACCTCCATCCCCAATAAACATTTTTTTTTTTTTTTTTTTGCGGTAGTAGGGATCGAACTCAGTGGCATTCTACCTCTGAGCTATACCCCCAGCCCTAATTTTTATTCTTTATTTTGAAACCGAGTCCCAGTAAGTTGCGGAGTGCCTCACTAGGTAGCTGAGGCTGGCCGCGAACCCGGATTCTCCGGTCTCAGCCTCCCGAATGCTGGGATTACAAGCGTGCGCCACCACACCCGGCTTCCAATAAACATTTTTAATGTATATTTTTTTGTTTGTTTGTTTTGTTTTGTGGTACTGGGGATTGAAATCCAAAGACATTCTACCTTCGAGCTACACTTCCAGCCCAATTTTATTTCTTATTTGGAAACAGGGTCTTGCCAGTTTGGTAAGAGTCTCACTACTTGCTGAGGCTGTCCTTGAACCTGTGATCCTCCTGTCTCAACCTCCCAAGTACTGAGATTACAGGCGTGTACCAATGTTTTATTTTTAATGGACACATCGTAACTGTACACATGTAAAAGGCATAGTGCGATGTTTCAGCATATGCATGCCATGTGTAATGATAAGATCAGGGTAACTGGCATATCCATCACCTCGTTTATCACCTCTTTGTGCTGGGAATATGCAACACCTTCTATAGTAGCTATTCCAAAATAGTCAATGAATTGTTGCCAGCCATAGTTCTCCTACTGTGCTAGAGAACATTGGAAGTTAGTCCTGTACCGTAGTCTGGTACCTTTTAGCCATCCTCTCTCCATCTCTCTTTCCTCACATCCTTTCCAGGCTCTGGTACCCACAATTATACTCTCTACTTACATGAGATCAACTTTTTAGCTTCCACATATAAGTAACAACATGCTGTATTTGTCTTTATGTGTCCCAGTTAACACAATATCCTCCAGTTCCATCCATGTGGCTGCAAATGACAAAATTTCATCCTTTTTACGGCTGAGTGATATTCCAGTGTGTGTGTGTGTGTGTGTGTGTGTGTGTGTGTGTGTGTGTGTATACACTATATTTTATCCATTGTTGGACAGTTATGTTGACTCTATTATGAATAATGCTGCAATAAATATTCAGATGCAGATGTCTCTTTGACATACTGGTTTTATTTCCTTTGGATATATACCCAAGAGTGGAATTGCTGGATCACATGGTAGCTCTATTTTTAGTGTTTTGAGGAACCTCTGGACTATTTTCCATAATGGCTATACTAATTTACATTCCCACCAACAGGTATGAGAGCCCCCTCTTCTTCATATTCTCATCAGCATTTGCTACTTTTTGTCTTTTTGATAATACCATCCAGGTGAGATGGTATCTCATTGTGGTTTTGATTTGCAATTTTCTGATGATTAGTGATGAATAATATTTATTGAACTTGTACTATATGCTTAATCTCTGTGAGAGGATTGAAAGAAGGGAGAATGGGGATCTTATGCTCCATGATTTACTGTGAGAGGCAGAAAACTGAGAAATTCTATGGTACATTGAAAAGTAGTATGTGCTTATAGTATAAGGGTTCTACCGGATTCTAAAGAATGAGGAACTTCAAGAGGTAGGGTAGAACAAATGGAATATTCCAGCCGGATTTTGAAAGATGAGTTAGGTAGACAAGGAAGAACATCCCATGTAGAAAAAATAGCTCATATGAAGAACGGAGAGGGCACTGGCATGCACGCTCAGGTTAATACAAGATATCTGTATGCCAAGTTATAGATTCAACATGGTGGTGAGGTGCTGTTTTTTGTTTTTTTGTTTTTTTTTTGGTACTGGGGATTGAACTCAGAGGCATTCTACCTCTGAGCTACACCCCCAGCCCTATTTTTTTTATTCTTTATTTTGAAACCGAGTCTCACTAAGTTGCGGAGTGCCTCACTAGGTAGCTGAGGCTGGCCGCGAACCTGGATCCTCCGGTCTCAGCCTCCCGAATGCTGGGATTACAAGCGTGCGCCACCACACCCGGCTGGTGAGGTGCTGTTTTACCCAGAGCATGAAAGTAGTTGGGGGCAGGCTATGTACCTGGTTTGGTGATCTCAGCTCACACTATTTAAGGGACATCATTAGTGGACACCATCCCTAGAAATTCTGACAGCAGTTATAGCTAATGGTAGCATTTGAACACAAACAGCAGATTATTAATCAACTTTCTGAAGTCGAAGACTACACTTTAGAAACCCCTAGGTTTCTTCTTTCACCTCAAAATCAAACCTTTTGCAAATAATCCACATTTGCAATCTTCCTCACCTCCATTCAATCCTCAAGCCCAATGCATCAATGTTGATAACATGGTGGCTCATTCCTGCTAAGGTCACTAGTGGTCTCAATAATTACAAAACACAAACAAAACAAAGCCAATTAAAAACAACAAAAAGACTTCCACAGTCTACCTTCCAACCACATCAAACTATAGCAATTTACTAATTAGTGCCCTTAGAGATTCAGACATTTAGTAAAATATGATTTCTTTCTTCCACTTTAATATTAAATGGAAATTTTAAAAAGTCCTAAGTAATAAATTTTTCTACCAGAACTTTAGCTTTTTAAAATATCAATTTCTTTCCAAAATAATGATAATAGTATAACAATAATCTCTTTTTCTCCCCCTCCCTCCAAGTGCCTTCACTTTGTTGGTTGTTTGAACATTTGCCTGGTCTACCAGTAGAGCAAACCAGCAATAAATACTTTCTTTGTAGTGAGTTCAAAAGTGTCCCCTACAAAAGATGTCTACCCAAAGCCTCAAACAACTTCTGCTGTCCATCTGCCACATGTCAGTTAGCAGGATGTTTTCCCTTCGTGCACGTGTGTGTGTGTGTGTGTGTGTGTGTGTGTTACTGGGGATTGAACCCAGGGGCATTCTACCTCTGAACTATACTCCCAGCCCTATTTTTTTTTTCTTTGAAACAGGGTCTTGCTAAATTGCTGAGGCTGGCTTCAAACCTGTGATCCTCCGGGTCTCAGCCTCCTAAGCATGGGCCTTTGCAGATATAAATGAAGTAAGGATTTCTGCATAAGGTCCATCCAGGATTAGGATGGGCTCTAAATCCAATGACAAGTATCCTATGAGAGATAGGAGAGTTTGGAGACACATGGAGAGAGGCCCAGTGAGGGTGGAGGAAGAGATTGAAATAATGTATCTATGGCCAAAGGACGCAGAGCATTGCTGGCAGAAGCAGAAGCTACAAGAGATGCACGGAGAAGTTTCTTCCTCGTAGCCCTCTGCGGGAATCAACTCTGCTGGCACCTTGGTTTGGACTTCTAGCCTTCAGATCTGTGAGAGAAGATATTTGTTTTGTAGCATGCTGCCCCTTCCACGGGTGATAAGACAGTGTTCCCCAGCAGAGACCGTGGGAGTGTGGGCCAAGTTCAGCTTCTGTGCTCCAGCCTGGCCATTTGTCTACCTTCTTCATGAGACCATCAACCCCTCAAGGGCAAAACTTTTGTGTAGTTTTATATTGTTTATTATAATCTCCTCCAGGGAATGTAGGACTCAGTACCTGAGATATAGTAGATATGTGTAATAATTTTGTTTAATAAAAAGTAATTAGGTAAGCTTTATAGAATCATGTCTATTCAAAGACCAAGAAAAAGGTAAATGTTTGTGGTATTTGTTCTTTCCTGATAAGATGGAATTTTTAAATTTTTATTTTTATATTTTCATTGGTGTGTTGTAATTATATATCATAGTAAGATTCAAAGTAAGACAATACAAAGAGTGTAATTTTATTATTTTTTTAATTTTAAACTTTTATTGGTGCATTGTAATTATATATAATAGTGACATTCAAAGTGATAAAAAACATAATGCACACACCAATACATAAAGTAGAATTTTAAAGCTTGGCTTCTCCCCTTAGCAAAGAATCTATTTATGAATTTAATAAAGTGGCACTCACAGATCCACACCACCTCCCCTTGGTCCATGCTCGGTGTATCTAAGGTAAACAATCCCCTGACCTACAAGTGTCTCTGTTGATATCTAAACTCCAGAATCTTTTGGCCTTCACCTAGTTCCTCCTTGACAGAGAGCTCAGGTGAAGATGCTGTCTGCTTCATTTTTGCCCCTAGTTATGGATTTCCTTTTATTTCTTCAAAAAAAGGGAAAGGGAGACTCCCTTTTTCAACAGAGAAAATTTTATTGTGGCAAAAACAATCGTATGGGGAAATCCAATGGAAGTTTCTTTCAGGAGACTGCTTACCTTTCCAGAAATTTTCCTTTGTTCCAGCTACAGCTGGTTTGTTGGAGCCCTTCCTTAGGGCTAACTTTCCCCAAATGCACAACACCATGTCAGGACCTGTTAGAGATCAGAAATAAAGAAGACTGGAAGTAGATATCACCTATGTCACTAAATGGTCCCCAAAGTACGGGGGACCCTGCTGGGCCACTGCTCAGAGAGGACCCTGGAATCATCAGGACTTCATCAGAGTGAGATTGGCTAACTAAAGGGTTACATCCCAAGAAACCTTACTTCTCAGTCTGGTGGGAGAAAGATGACCAGTATAGTGCTAGTTCAATTAATACTTAGTTAGCCCTGGGCCGGAAAGGAGAGAAGCAAGACCAGTCCTAAAACCATTCTCTTTCTTCCAAGTCAGGCAGCCTTCCTGCTTCAGCTGAAGACCTCCAAGGGAGAAACGCTGAGAAGGGAGCATGTGAGAGACCACGCTATATCCGGCAAGGCACGGACGTCACAATTCCTTCTATGATGAACTAAAATTATATAAAAATGATTTGTTTCCAAACTACAGAATCTTTCTAAATGTAAACATTAACCATCTCTTCTCTTCCTCATATGCACCAGCAAGGGGCACTGGGTGCTACCACGTCAGATCCCCGTGCTGGGTGCTCCTCAGGTCAGAGTGAGGTGTCACCGAAACCCACACTCAGGCTTGCACAGTCACATATACAGAGGGCACGTATACACATACTGCCCGCACTTATTCAGAGAGCGAAATGGCCTGACTGCCCAGCAACCAGGGCTTCAGCCCAGTTTCCAGAGAGCCAAAGCCCTTGCCCAGGATTAGTAATATACTTACTTCCTGCAGCATCTACATCTCAGTCCACCAAGGAATGGCTGAGAGAGGCTGGGGTCTCCTGTGTGGGAATGACGGATGATGGCCAGGGTCCCCATCAGACATTCCATGACTGTGAACGAGTGGACAAATGTCTGAATGAACAGAGCTTACAAACTGGGCAATCTGACCATCACTCAACACATTCTGTTCTGCAGCCTTGGACATTCATGGCAAAGGCCTCGGGCAGAGACAACCCAGATAGAACATGGGACTCTTGCTCACTGGGAAATTACCCTTCCACCCCAACCCACCCCTTTCCCAATGCTCAGCTCTCCCTGGCAAGAGCTCCTGGCCAACCCAAACAGTGCCATGCCTACTCTAACTCCCTTCCCTGTCATTCATTCTCATGCAGCAAACACCTGCGGGCACCTACTATGTGTCAGTCATCACACCAGGCCCTGGAGATACAGGGATGACAGACACAGCCCATTTGCCAGGCCCTGCTGGCGAGAAGGTGGGGCTGCTCCCCATCTTCTGGTTCCTGGCTCACCCAAGAGACCCCCCTATTCAAGAACCTTGGCACCTTTCATCTTTCTGAGGCCTCGCCTTGCACAGGAACAGCAGCTCATTTTCATTATAGGATTTGCTTTATAGGGTTCATTTGCATTATAAGGTTGTTTTTTTTTTTTTTTTTTCATTTCCTTTGTACACAGGATGAGGGACAGGTGAAGAGAGTTTTGCCAGGGAAAGAAAATGTTTCCTGGGCCAATCCACCAAGTACTACTTCAGTTGCCAATTTAAAAATCAAGAAACAACGTGTTCAGATCAAATTCAGGTAATTTCTATCTCTCCCACCTGGCTCCTCCTCTCCCTGCAGCCGCACTGCTCCTGCTCTGGCCTGGGCCTCTGTTCAAGTCCAGGGTGGGCAAGCTCTACTTTCTAGGTCTTACATGCACTGGAATTTTTTTTCCCCCTCTATTTCTGGAAGATTTTTTTTTTTTTTTTTTTTTTTTTTTTGGTCATTTTCAGAGAATTCTGTGGGCACCCTCTGGTGGTTGATGGAAAATTTCATCTGCAAAAATCAAAGTTTTACAGAGATGGCTTTATTTTGCCATCGGCCTCTTTGTTCAGATGTTGGAAATGGTGGGATTACTTGCTGTCCTCGGCACCACCTCTTTCATCTCACGATGCACGAAACTGAGAATGGGTTGGTTGCCTCGAAGCCCTGTGAGGAGTGGCACCTTGCAGAAAGGGCAGAGCTAAGAAACAGGGCGCAACCTGTGGGATGCAGTTCTTCCAGGTCAGCCCAGGTGCACAGGACTAGGCTCCCCTCCTATGAGCTCTTACGACTCACCTGCACACCCCCAGCTGCAGGCAAAACCAAATGACCTAAGTTAGGCCAAAGAAAAATCGAAGGGAGGGCAAGCCGGTGGAAAAGTCTGCAGTGAAGGGTAAATTTTGTAGGACTTTCCAGAACTCCTGCTCCTGTGTTTGCCCAAGGGCGCAGCCATTCCTGACATCACCCTGGTCTCTGAAGAAGCACTGGGGCAGGTGAGGAGAGAAGGTGGGAGGGAGAGAGGAAGGAAGCCGAAGCAGCAGGAAGGACGGAGACCCCTTCTTGCTGCTCGCTCCAAGATGCGGTTCTCGGGTCCTGAAATCAGGAGTTTTGGTAAGCATAGCAGTTTTCATGGCTTCACCACCACCCAATTTTCCTTGGCTATTTCTCCACGGATTTAATTAGCCTCACGATATTTCCCCAAAGTTGGTCAATGTCGCCCTCATTTTGTGAGAAGAGATGCAAGGAGGGTATAGGTACATGCGGTTCACTGCCTGCCCCAGCCTCCCCTGCTGGGGTGCTCTGGCTCTCAGCCATGTCCCACCTTTGTACTCTGTCTCTTGGAGCCAGCCAAGGTCCAATAGGCAAATTGTGGCATGACTTTGTAGGGCAGGGTTTTAAGGAAGGGCCGGCTGGAAGCACAGGGGAGGGGCCAGGTCAATGGTGGGTTCCAGAAGCTGGAAAGACAAACAGGCCGTTCAGACTCGGACTCCACAGTCTTAGACTTTGGCTGTATTATTTACCCAGAACAAAGAGGCACTGTCTACTGGGAGTGGCGTTCCTATTGAAATCATTTCTCTGGTGCTTTCTTTCACAGCCAGGCCCCAGGGCAGGCGGGAAGCCCCATTTCCCCATTCTACCTGACTGGGCCTGAGAGTGCCACTGTGAGGGGACAGTGACTTTGGAGGGCAGCCCAGAAGAAAAGGTAGGACCAGGGCAGAACAAAAATCAAAGACACCAATGTGACCACACCTATGGGAACAGACTGGGTTCAATTACCCGTAGAGCCACCAACCCAGAACAGGGCGGTCCTGAGATCTGTTGAATCTGAACTGGGCAGAACTCCTTCTCAGACACCTGGCTTCTGCCTCTAGTCTCTGCTTCCAGCAGAATGAAAATATCAGGTACAAGGAATTACTCTAATCACAGCTCTCAGCACTTGCTTAGTTCACGCACTGCTCTGAACCCTTCACATGGGTTAACTCATCCATTTTCGTGACAGCCAAGTGAAGGGACTGCTACGATCCCCACAGAAGAAGACATCAAGATAAGTGAAATAACTTATCCCACATCATAAAAACAGGGAGTGGTGGAGCCAGGATTCACACCCTGGCTGTCTGGCTCTACATCCTGCTATTTCTCTAAATATGTGGTTTGAGTTCATTTATCCTTCAAGAAAGCTGCACATAGTATGTGCCACCATTATTCCCATTTTACAGATGAAAAAAACTGAATCACAGAGAAAGCAAACAAGATTATATAGCTAGCAAGAGTCAGAGCCATAGAAAGGACAGTTTCTTCCTCTTTCTTATCCTTCCTTCCTTCCTTCTTTCATCCTTCCTTCCTTCCTTCTTTCCTTCCTTCCTTCCTTCCTTTTTTTCCTGTAGTACTGTGGATTAAACTCAGGTCCACATGCATGCTAAGCCAAGAGTCTCCCACTGAGCTATATCCCCAGCCCTCAATGATAGTCTTTTCAATAAATGGTGCTGAAAAAATTGGGTATCCATATACAGAAAAAAGAAACTAGACTCCTATCTCTCATGAGTTAGAAAAAGTCAACTATAGGCTGAGTGTGTAGCTCAGTGGTAGAGCACTGGTTTAGCATGCACAGGCTCTGGTTCAATCCCCAGCACCTGGGGTGGGGGAGGGGGCCAGCACCAAATGGGTTAGAAATGTAAATATAAGATTAGAAAAATGAAACTACCAGCTGGGCATGGTGGCACACACTTGTAATCCCAGCATTTGGGAGGCTGAGACCAGATGATCCAGGTTT
>PVLC010018683.1:0-31707 GCA_004027655.1 Graphiurus murinus
ATGACATTTTCTATGTAAATGATCTCAGAAAGCTTGAGTTACTTGAACAAATAGAAATTTATTTTGAGCCTACTTCTATCTGATACCAAGGGTTCTATTTCTTGTATAATAATGCTTCCTGGCAAATAAAAATGAGGAAATTAAATACATTTTAATTAAGAAAGTATAAATTAAAAGAAAAAGTAAAAAACTGAAACTGCAGCTTATGTGTGAGTTCAATATAACAGTTGATTTTTTTTAGAGATAATTGGAGATACTTTTTTTTTTTTTTTTTGTCATACTGGGGATTGAACCCAGGGGCATTCTACCTCTGAGCTACAGCCCCAGCCCTATTTTTATTCTTTATTTTGAAACAGGGTCTCACTAAGTTGTGGAGGGCCTCACTAAGTAGCTGAGGCTGGCCGAAAACCTGGATCCTCTGGTCTCAGCCTCTCAAGTACTGGAATTATAAGCATGTGCCACCACGCCCAGCAGAGATACTTATTTTGTGTTTGTAAAAGTTTTTTTTTTTTCCTCAATAAACACAATGTTATCTCATCAAACCCTGCCTCATTACTGAATGAGCTTCTGATGATGTTTAAATTATGCATGTTGTGTTTGCAAAGAACCTAATATCTTTAATGATGCCCCTACAGGGATATCTTGTACAGAAATAATCCTTCTGCTTCCCAAGTCGTTCTAAATTCAGCCAAAGAAAACTTAGAAACGGAAATGATTTTACATCATTTCACAGGTAGTAGCTGTATCTTTACTAAAACATCTGGAAGGGATATAGTGGTCACTGGATACCCTATAGTTTAATGAAATCATATTAGTCCTTAGTGAGATTGTCATCTTCTGTTTTCTTTGTTTATATTTTTTAGCTTGATTAAAAACTTGTGATTTGCATACCTTTTCACAAAAATATAATTAAGATGTTGTTTTGTGTTTTATGTACCAGATTTCATGAACTTCTGAAAGTTTAATCATGTTTCTAAAAATCTTCCTTCAAGGGAGAGGTATTATGTAGCCACCTGTGTTCTAAATGGTTCTTGTTAAAACTTTTCTTCTTCTTTATTCCTTGCATGATTAAATTACTCTTCATGTTCTATTAGTCTAAGGCTTATTCTTAATGGAGAATGCTTTTATATAATGGCAATATCATTTAGTTATATACCAGAAAAAGTGCTATTGAGAACATTGAAAATACTCACATAGTTATGTATTTCAGATTTGTTGAGGAAAAAAATGACAAAAAATTAAACACATACATGTATAATATATTCAAGATGTGATATTTTGATATTTGTGAAATTGCTAGATGATTTTCATATTCAGACTAATTTACACATTAACTATCTCACATAGTTATTTCTCTGCATGATGGGAATATTTAAAATCTACTGATTTAGAAGTAAGTTATAGATTTATGTGTATTGTGTGTATATATACATATATTCTATGATGTACAACATGGTATTTTGATAATTTACACATTGTGGAATTAAGCTATTTTACAATGTATTATCTCATATACTTATTTTTTGTGGCAAGAACACTTAAAATGTAGTAGTAATTTTCAAGTAGACAATATATTGTTATCAAGTGAAATCACAATGATGTACAATAGATTGCTTGAACTTATTCCTCCTAACAGAAATTTTATATCCTTTTACTAACATCCCCCCAGTTCACCAGCATACCTAGCCTTTGGTAATTATTACTTTACCCAATTTCTATGAGTTTGATTTTCTTAGATTTAATATATGAGAGTATGTGGTGTTTGTGTTTCTGCACCTGGTTTATTCCCTCAGTTTCATGATTTAATGTTCCTTTTCTAAGGCTGAATAATATTCCATTGCATACGTATGCTACTTTTTCTTTGCCATGTATTTGCTGATGGGTGAAGGTTGAGTCTATAGTTTGGTTATTGTGCACAGTGCTGCAAGAAACATAGGGTGCAGATACCTTTGCAACCCTTTGGGTCCAAATCAGGGAGTAACATTGCTGAGTCATATGCAGTTATATTATTAATTTTTTGAATATTGTTTTCCATAGTGGCTGTAGCCAAGGATACAGAGACAAAGAAATAGTGCAGCCAGGATTGATACCAACAAGTTTGCTCTAGAAGTTATTGTTTTAATTATTGGATTTGTTAAGACAGAGTAAATATATTGCAGGTTTCTAAACGAATAAGAAACTGATCTGATTTCCTTCGTAAGGATCATTTCATTATAATTCCCATGTGGAGAATAAACTCCAAAGATACAAAGAAGCTAAGAGTATCATTTAGGAGACTGTTTCAACATAATACTTGAAGTGATGTGTGAAGTGGCCTGTTCTAAGATGTCAGGGATGGAGGTGGGAGAAATAGTCTGATTGTGAATAGCAACCAAAGGGAGAGCCAATGTGACCAGCTGATGGAAAGAGTGTGGTGGGGAGAAAGAGAGAGGAATTTATTTACAATCAAGGTTTTTGGTACAAAAAAAAAAAAAAAAACCCTAGAAAAATGAGGTCTCTACTTACTCACATGAGGAAGATGTGAAGGAACAGATTTGTAGGAGTTAAATGACTTTGGTTTTGGATGTTATGTAAAAATGTCACAGAGGTTAGGAATTAGGGTTAAAGATATAAATTTGTGCATTGTTAGTCTATTTATTAGGGAATGAATAGAGGTCTTCGCCACTAAGATATCAGGAAGATATCCACAAAGCAGAAGAAACAATAAGGAATGTGGTTTGGAGGCCATGGGAAAAAAGTGTTTTAAGAATGGGGTAAGCCAACCCAGGTGTGGTGGCATATACTTTTAATTCCAGTACTTGGGAGGCTAAGACAGGAAGATTGCAAGTTTAAGGACAGCCCCAGCAAGTAATGAGACTCTAATCAACTTAATGAGACCCTGTTTCTAAATAAAGATAAAATAGGGCTGGGAGTTTAGCTCAGAGGTTGAATGTCTCTGGGTTTAATTTTCAGTACCGCAAAAGAAAAAAAAAAGAAAGAAATGGAAGAAGACGTGGAAATCAGTATATAAATAATAGGGTTTTTGTGAGTTGTACATAGAACTCACAGAATACAGTTACTCATGCAGTTAAACAAGTAAATACTATAAAGGTATGATTAGCATATAGATCTTTTAGTAGAAACATGAGCAAATTCTCTTTCAATTACTTCTGGTTTCTAAGTCAAATGAGAATTAAGGATATCAGGAGAGAGAGAGAGAGAGAGAGAGAGAGAGAGAGAGAGAGAGAGAGAGAGAGAGAGAGAGAGAGAGAGATAGAGAGAAAGGAAGGGGTGATATTTTTTAAAAAATATTTTTAAAATGTATATGAAAATGTTCTGTAAAGTTAAGATGTGAACTGATGATAAGTATAATAGGATTTCCATAATAACTTGTCTTATCTTGGAAAAAATTGTACATTAAACAATATCAGATGAGCTGAGTGTTAGGCTAAAGGGACAGGTCAGAATATCAGGTATGGGGCAGGACAAACAAGATATAAAGGCCAGTCTCACACAACATGATAAAGAGAATGAAATGTTTTTGGCAGGCAGAAGCAATACATTTTTTTGGAGACATAGAAAGGCATGCAACCCAGTGTGGTACCAGGAGAAAAAAGTGAGTGTTTAGGAACTTCTATAAGGAATATCTAAATTAAACCTCGAGATTCAACTAGGAATTAAGCAGGCAAAGATAGCAAAGAGCCTTCTAGGCAGAAGACACCATTAAAGAATATATGGGCTATAACCCTTCCTTGCTTTCTAGTATTTAATCTTTATTTCTTATTCAGATAACTAATGATTATTAATCACCCTGTATGTCAATGCAAAAACTATAATGAAAAAGACAGCCTGCATTTGCCTTCATGAAGATTACATTTTGGGAACAATAAAAATAAACACATATACTATGATAGTGCTATCATATGCAACAAATGAGGTAGAAAGACGACCCAAGGTCATCTTCACTAGAGTACTGAAGGAAACCTGCTCTGAAGGATCAGGCTGAGTCAAACCATCCAAGAGCAGAACGAGATGCACATGTGGCAGAGGACATGATGATTGTAAGACAGGAAAAGGGTATATTCACAGAATAGATCAGCATGGCTGGAGTGCAGGGGAAGGTTTTAGAGAAGCTTATGATTTGTTCTAAGAGAAAATAAATTGTTTATGGTTTCTGAGCAGGCTCATGGCTCATGGCCTTCCCACAAGCAGCAATAGTGAGACTCTTAATTTTCTTCCTCAATCTATGCCTCTGCCACCATTCATCCAGTTGCTGAAAATTCACTTTTGTTCCCTTACCTGCCAGACTTTAGTTGTATCAATTCTTCTTCCAAAATGTATCATGAATTCCTTCTATTCTTTTTTTTCTTGTGTGTGTGTGTGTGTGTGTGTGTGTGTGTGTGTGTGTGTGTGTGTGTGTGATACTGGAGTTGAACCCATGGCCATTCTATCTCTGAGGTAAACCCCTAGATCTATTTTATGTTTTATTTTGAAACAGGGTTTCGCTAAGTTGCTGAAGATGTCCTCAAACCTGTGATCCCCCTGTCTTGGCCTGCCAAGTGCTGGGATTTCAGATGTGTACCACCACACCTGGAAATACTTTTAATTCTTTTTAATGTTTTCTACTACAATGGTCTAAGCCACAAACATCTTTCACATGGTTCACTGAAATAGGCTCTATATCATTCTCTTTGCTCCCTTCCTTTCTCTCCTCAATTTTTGCTCCACAACCAACCAGGAAGTGTCCTTGGGAAAAAAAATATTTATAAGTCAGGAGTACAGTTGATATATGATTTAATGTTGTGTTCTACCTAGAAGACTCTTTGCTCTCTAATTTTTCTGATCAACTCTTACTTGTTCCTAACAATTTAATTCAGATATTTCTTCTACAAGTCTTTGACCATTGATTTCTTCTTTCCTATCAGACTGGGCTAGGTGCCCTTCTGTGTTCTATCTTTCCCTATAAACACTTTATTTCCTTTAATCTATTCTGTTGACATGCCCACATATTTGTTTTGCTCGCTAGGTTGCTTGAGGACAAAGTCTATAATTTTCATTTATGTTCCACTACTGGATAAATAATTAGTACCCAGAAAATAGTACTCATGGAATTCATGAGTGAATGAGTGTATAAATAAATGTGGATAGAGATGATTAGGAGAGGCTTCATGAAGAAGGCAGCACTAGAGCTGTAATTTGAATGACCAGCTATATAAAATGTTAAAAATAGTTTTTGGTAAAAAATAAAAATACATTTAAAATAATGTTTTTTTGTTAGAAAAATGGCTAATCAATATATTAGCTTAGTAGATTGATTTATTATCTAAGTTACCTTCTGGAACAGTTTGGCTGAGGCAAGGGAATATATTAAGTGCTTACTTTTGGCCTCTTCCAACTCCATAATTTTTCTGAATTATTTTGGATCATGATTTGGCTAAATTTTTCTGCTATGGGATTTTAGTATCTTAAAAATCATTATCTTCAATATGTATTCTACGGAGACACTAAAACACTACTCAGAAGAGCAACCCGTGCACAGGAAAGCCTGTGGATGGCTAAATTGTTCATCTCCTTTCATGAGCAACTGTGTATTTTAAGACCTAATAATCAATGAGAAAATAATTTAGCTTTATGAAGCTAAATATACCACTCCATCCTTAGAGTCATGAGATTAACTTTATGTATCAATAAAGATTACAATTTATTGCACTGTAAGTATTCATGCTACCTAAGATCTGCCTCCATATTACTGAGAAATGCTGGCAATGATTTTTACACAGGAGAGCAAAACTAGAAAACTTACAGATTTTCATTAAAAAGCAGCATTAGCTATCTGAAAATAGGAACTTATGAGTTTTGTAACCTCACACAAAGGAAAAAATATATGTTTACATCTACACATATATACCTGAATGGATGAATGTGTACCTACACATGTGTTTATATTCACATACAGGCCTGTTTCCTTGTATGTGTTTCTTTTTTTTTTTTTGCAGTACTGAGGATTGAACTCAGGGACATTCTACCTCCAGGTTGTACCCCCAGCCCTGTTTTTTATTCTTTATTTTGAAACAGTGTCTCACTAAGTTGCAGAGTGCCGCACTAGGTAGCTGAGACTGTCCACCAACCTGGATCCTCCAGTCTCAGCCTCCCAAATGCTGGGATTACAAGCATGCTCCACCAAGCCCAGCTTTCTTGTATGTGTTTCTGCATGAACATGTATACACATACATAGACACCCATAAAAATATATGTGTATATATATAATTCTTATACTTTTGATTATTTTGTTTTTATATTATACTAATAATAGATTATTTTACTAGTTTAATAATTCAAGCAGTACGGAAGGACATATGTAAAATTACAAAGCTTTTTGCTTTCCTACCCTGTGCCACCCCATTTCCTAGAAGAGTATACTGCCTCACCTTATGATATTAATATTTCCAGTCATTATAACCATAACTTAAATGGCACTATATCTTTATTTTTTTATTTATCAGTATCAGTCTGACATATATCTTGGCATATTACCATTGTAGCTGAAATTTAACACAACTATACTACCTAATATCTGTTTCCTCTTTTTTCTCAGCCACGGTTTTGCTTTTGTATATTTTTGTACTTCTAGTTGTTATATTTTAACAATAAAATTATATACATCTTTTTATTACATAATTGTTGAACAGAATTTACTAATTGCTTGCTAGGTAAGAAAAGATAATTAACTAGAAGGTCTCTCCAGAGGTTCTATGATTCCTAACATTCATTTTCTATAAGTAAAATAAATTCTTTAGTGCTTAGCTTACTGTTGTGTGTGTGTGTGTATGTGTGTGTTACTAGGGATTGTATTTGTATCTAGGGCATTATGCCTCAAAGCTACACCCTTAGTCCCTTTTTATTTTTATTTTGAATCAAGTTCTCACTAAATTACTGAGGCTGGCCTTGAATCTGTGATTATCCTGTTTCAGCCTCCCAAATAATTGAGATTACAGATCTGCACCACAATGCTTGATACAAAATGAAACTATTTGTTTATCGAAGAAACAATAATGTAATTTGATCAAAGAAAGGAAATTCAATTCCATGTGAAATTTGTGTCATTCAAATGCCATTTTTTATATGGCTAGCTCAATTGAATTCTATCCTCTTATATTAGAGAATTTGCTTTGAATTATGGCATATTTTAGTTTATATAACATTAGAAACATGATTTTCTAGTTGGGCTTAGGAGAAATTTCAGGGTAGTTTTTATTTGTATCTCTCTGATTGCTAAAGATGTTGAACATTTCCTCATACATGTATTGGCCATTTGTATTTCTTCTTTTGTGAAGTGTATATTTAGTTCATTTACTAATTTTTTGATTGGGTTATTTGTTTTCTTAGGGATGAGTTTCTTGAGTTCTCTGTATATTGTAGATATTAGTCCTCTATCAGAGGAGTAGTTGGCAAAAATCTTCTCCCTTTCTGTTGACTCTCTGTTGAGGTTCTTGACAGTTTCCTTTGCTGCACAGAAGCTCTTCAGTTTAATGCAATCCCAAGTATTGATCATCTTTTGAATTTCTTGTGCCTTTGGAGTCTTGTTGAGAACATTTTTACCTGTGCTTATATGTTAAAGTGTTGGAAATATGCCCTCTTCGAGTAGCTGCAAGGTCTCTTGTCTGACTTGCAGTTCTTTGATCCATCTTAAATTGATTCTTGTGCAAGGTGAGAAAGTGGGGTTTATTTCTATTTTTCTGCATATGGTTAACCGGTTTTGCCAACACCATTTATTGAAGAGGCTATCTTTTTTCCAATATATAGTTTTGATTCTTTTCTCAGAAATCAATTGGCTGTAAGAATGCAGATTCGTTTTGAGTCTTCTATTTTACTCTGTTGGTCTGTGTGTCTGTTTTTTGTCAATACCATGCTGTTTTTATTACTATGGCATTGTAGTCTATTTTAAAGCCAGGTATTGTAATGCCTTCTGCATGATTCTACTTTGGCTATTCTGGACTTTTTGTTGTTCCAACTGAATTGAAGGACTGATTTTTCTATGTCTGTAAGGAATGACCTTGGTAATTTAATGGGTATCACACTGAATCTGTAGATTGCTTTTGAGAGAATGGCCATTTTGATGATATTTATTCTGCCTCTCCAAGAGGATGGAGATCTTTCCATCTTCTAAGGTCTTCTTTGATTTCATTTTTCAATGTTTTATAATTTTCCTTGGAGAGGTCTTTTACCTCCTTTGTTAGGTTTATTCCTAAGTATTTTATTTTAGGGGGAGATAATGGAAGTGTTTCTGGAATTATTTTCAGCAGATTCATGATTGGCATACAGAAAAGTTTCTGATTTTTTAAAGATAGATTTTGTATCCAGACACTTTGCTGAATTTGTTGATCAGTTCTATCAGCCTTTTGGTTGAGTTTGTCAAGTCTTTTAAGTATAGTATAATGTCATCTGCAAATAGAGACAGTTTTAGTTCTTCCCTTCCTATTTGTACTGCTTTGATTTCCTTATTTTGCCTTATTGCTCTGGCTAAAGTTTCAAGTACTATAATGAACAGATGTAGTGATAATGGACATCCTTGTCTTGTTCCTGTTTTTCGTGGGAACTCTCAGTGTTTCCCCCACTTAATATGATATTAACTGTGAGTCTATTGTATATTGCCTTTATGATGTTGAGGTATGTTCCTTCTATTCCAATTCTCGGCAGTGCTTTTAACATGAATGAGTGTTGGATTTTGTTGAAAACACAAACAACAATAAATGCTGGGTAGTGTGTGGAGAAGTGAGAACTCTAACACATTGTTGATGGGATTGCAGATTAGTGCAACCTTTGGAAAACCGTATGGAGGATCCTCAGACAGAATGAGCCTACTATATGATCCAGCAATACCACTTCTGGGTAGCTACCCAAAAGAATGGAAACCAAACTATCAGACTGATGCATATGTATCTATGTTTATAGCTGCACAATTCACAATTGCCAAACTATGGAACCAGCCAAGATGTCTATCAGCAGATGAATGGATTACGAAACTATGGGATATGTACACAATGGAATTTTACTCAGCCATAAAGAAGAACAAAATCATGTCATTTGCAAGGAAATGGATGGAACTGGAAAACATTACGTCAAGTGAAATTAGTCATAAAAAGTAAGAAAAAAAATGGATATTCTCCCTAATATGCAGAAGCTAGGGAGAAAGTGGGTCATAAAAGGGACTCTAGATGAAGAAGGAGAAACCTTAGATTAGCAAAGGTGACTTAACTGAAGGTTATGGGAGGGAGGAGAGGGAAACACACTAAGGCACATGATGTACATTCACAAATATATAAAAGTCAATCACTAAACTGAACTCAACAAGGAGGGAGCAGGGAGGGAATGGGGTGAGAATTGGGAATGGGTTAAATGAGTCCTATGTGTATGTATGCCACTACCAGCTTGTACCTCACAAAGATGTATGATTATAATGCACCAATAAAAAATAAATGAAAATCATGATTTTCTTAGCTGGGTACTGTGTTGCATGTTTGTAATCTTTGGGAGGCTGAGAGAAGAGGATGCTATGCACATGTATGTCACTGTCAACATGATTTTCATTATGATGTGAGACTATATTGTACCAATAAAATATCATAAAAAAAGTGATTTGCGGCCAGCCTCAACAATTTAGTGAGGCCCTTTGCAACTTAATGAGACCCTGTTTCAAAATAAAAAATAATATAGTAATGGAAGTGTAACTCAGAGGTAGAATGCCCTTGGATTCCATCTCCAGTAACACACACACACACACACAGACACATACACACAGACACATACATACACACATGATTTTGTTTTGTTGTATTTTAAGATTAAAAAATTAAAATTTGCCCAGGCTTCTATTTCTTTTTCTTTATTTTGTTGATAAAGAATAGAAGTGAACATTTTTATTTTCCTAATCACACAATTGGTTGACAAAATTCACTATCTTCTTGAAAGTTAACTACGAGTCAGCTTTTTCTTCTCTTTTTAATCTACAGCTTTTTAGATTTGCTATAAAGTTGTCACTTTTGATTTTCCATATTTTCTCTCTTGAGTTATTTCCGCCTGCCTTGGGTTCATTATATTTTTGATATTTGATATATTTATTTTTTTTGTTTAAATATATCCTTTAAAATTATGTTGACTTTATTAATTTATTACATATATAATTAATTTATGCATTTAATTAAAATAGTATTGACACAGAATTAGGATGCACAAAATACCACAAGTAGTTAGAAAAGCTGGGAGAAGAGACTCTTTCAAATGTGAAAATAGGAAAGGCAGAACAGTTCAGCATATTTTTTGTTTTAGGCAGAAATTCCTTACCTTTTTAAAGAATATAGTTTTGTTGATATACTGTAATCTCAATCATAATGTAATTTAGAGTGATAGTGTCAACATGCACACAGCACTTGGGGAACTTCTCCCTGGCTCCTTCTCCACTCTTTCCCTTCCCCATTCATGATACTGATATTGTCATTGGTATTCTCACACATGTACAAAACTTCAATAGAAATGTTTCCTTCATTGATTTTCTCCCAGTCCTCCTCTATATCATGGCCATTGATCCACTGAGGTTTCTTCTTCATAATATAAAGTATCTAAAGCTCTTTTGTTTACTGATTACTTCCTAGCTTCCGTATATGAAAGAAAACATATAACCCTTCACTTTCTATGACAGGCTAATCTCACTTAGCATAACATCCTCCAGGTACATCCATTTCTCTGCAAATGACATAATTTTTTCTTCTTTATTGATGAGTAGAATTACACTGTGTGTGTATCTCACAATTTTCTAATCCATTCATCTGTTGATGGACAACTAGGTTGGTTCCATGATGTGATTGGGCTCTTGAAAATTGTGCTGCTATCAACATGCTGTGCATGTAGAACTTCTTTACCTTTTATCTCTCACAGTTCCCACCCTATGTGTTTCCTAGAAGTGCAAACTCTTGTAAACTCCTGATCTTGTTTGCTTTTCTTTAGACTACAGACTCACAGCTGCTTTTCCTGAGCAAAAAAATGCACTTTCTCTGAATAGAAATTTATGGATTTATCTCCGGGGGCAATGTTAGCTAACTCTTCCTCTGTTTGGGGAGGCCTGTAGGAAGAGAGGGACCTCCTGTTGAAGCTGATTAGACAATCATGAATACCCAGGTTATTGCCAGTATTTGACTTTACTCTGTAGCTACTGGTTCTGAGCTTGAGCCTCTTACAAGCTCACCAGGGAGAAAAGCTCCCAATTTTGCTGGTCATATTCTGAGCTTTGACCTCCTCTGCTTGTGTTTCTCAGTCAATGTAATTTCATCTAATTACAGGTTGCTCTGAAAACTCAACTCCTTTTATGTGAAAATAATAGCTATTTTAATTTTTAGAGTTGTTTATGGCTATTCACATTTATACATCCTTACTATTATTACACAGTTGATGAGAAAAGGGGAGATTTAAAACATACTCTGTGTACCATTTATAATCCAAACTGATGCAAGATATAACCTGAGACAAAAACAAATTGCTTTCCAGGAATGAAAATAACATTTTTATTTCTATTAATATTTTTATGTTTATGGTAATATTCTCCCAAAGGAAATGTATTTGTTTATGTATTATAATTTCCTTTTCATCACAAAATTAATTAATTTAAAGACTTTTTGAAGTTATTGGAATAAAGTGTGAGAAATTTTGCTGTCATAATGAACAATTTATAATTGTAAAAATAATATCTTACTCAAAGAAAAATTTCTTTGAATGTAGCTGGGAAGACACATGATTGACAAGTCAGCTATTATTAGTAGTAATCCATTTCATCTTCTAGAGAAAATACTCTTACTGTAGAAAGTTCAAAGGAAGATACTAAGAAAAAAGATTTTTAAGAATTCTTGATTTTAACCCCATAGGAAAGAAACCATGATTCACACATAAGATAAATTAAGAGAATAATTGACACTAATATAAATAAGCACTTGAGCTGACTATTGATGCTAATGAAAATAAGTGAGAGTGAGAGCCATGTGTTAGAAAAGTGAACTTTGCATTTCTGCAATGTATGTGTGGTTAGTAAATATTGTCATAGATGAATCTTAATAATAAATAATTGTATTGATGTTAGCTTGCTTACAAAAGAGCTTTGAAATATTTAGTGGACATATTCTTTCATGTGTCCCTCCCTGTAGCACATATACATTGCCATTTAAAAGCAAAATTACTGTTCCTGTGAAGAATTCTAATGAGATTCATTAATTTTTAATGATGAGTTTATCTGATCTTGGTTGCAAAAAATTAATGGTGCTGGCCAAGCATAGTATAGATTAGTTATCTGCACAAAATTTTTCAAACAGCCCTGCTAACATAGTGACCCAGCCACTGAAGCCTCTTACCTCCCCAGCCCTACCCTAGGCTTTGGCCTTTAGAAACAAATACTAAATAAAGGGTTTAGTGTGCAAAGAGAACTTGGGATGAATACAGTAAACACATGTCCAGTGGTGCCAGGAGGTAGAATTTTCTTGTACCCTATGTTGTAGCTGTAATCAAGTGGACCAACTGAGTTTTATGAAAACAATTAAAACATCAATATCCCTGCATTATTTATATGGGGGAGATCTCAGATGTTGTTAATTAAGGCAGATATTTCATATATATATATATATCTATATATATATGGTTAAGAAAGATAATTATCAAGTGAGTAAGCACATTAAATAGAAAGAGTTCTATATGATATATGCACAAGATTGGATTTTAAAAACTCTGTAGTCAGTATGTCTAGTGATTAAAGTGGAACTGTGCTACTTTTTGAGATAGTGCTTTCTCACTATTAGGTATCTTGGTTGTGTCTATTCAATACATTTAAGTTAAATTTCTCATCCACAGAATCATTTGACAGAAAAAAGCTTCAATGAGAATGTGAAGTGGAAAAGAAGAAGACGATAGTTTATCAAAGTTCAGGTAAAGGTACCTGACTTTATAAGAATGTGTATGTGTGTATACACACACACACACACACACACACACACACACACGCTAACAAACAAGAGCATATACAATTCTCTTCCTCCCACTAAAATATGATGATTATTCCTAAAGGAAAAAAATTATTTAGGTCAGCTAGTTTTTTTATATGCTGTAGTCTTACTAGTCTTTCACATGCAGCTAGGAATATATAATTTTATAAAATGAGCAGCTCTATGAAGAATGTTATTTTGTATGCATGTATGTGCAAGGAGCCTCCTTCCTGAGTGAGTACTGATCACACACAGAGCAAAGCCAGCACTGTGTCTCTCTCCCTGCTTCCACTGACAGTAAGTGGCAACTCCCCACAAAGCAAGGGTTCTGCTGATGTCTCAGAATCCTGAAAGAGACTGACATTTTACTCTGGAAATAAGAAGGATATGGATTATTTTTCTTATTTAATGTCAACTTGTTTTTCAGGAATCTACTTTGTATGGAATTCATGTCTTTAATTGCTTTAAATACAGCATCTGTGAATTCTATCATATATATCATTATTAATCACGTGAGAGGATTACACCTAGTAAAGTTTTATCTGTGGACAGACAGTAATAAAATAAGCACCTTACATTCAATATAATGTTTTCTTGGAGGTCCTTAAATCTATATCTGCAAATGGCTTATTCTTGGAATTATACAAGTTATCATATAACTTTGTAGGTAATTTTAAAAACATCAATAGTAATGACTACTTTTAATTGAGAGCTTCTGTCCAGAATTGTGTAAAATGTTTTAAATGCAACATCTCATTTAGTGCTCAAATCCACCTGTTGGGACAGTTGTTGTATTTCTACTTTCTGATGATGAAATAGATTTAAGAGTGGTTCGTAATTTGTCCAAGTTTAGGCAGCCAGTAACTTTCAGAGCCAGGAAGTGCATCTATGACCTCTTTTAGTACCTGTAGTCACAATCATTGCATACTATCATTTTCCAGTAAGCTTTGGGCAGGATATTTTACATGTCTCTCAAAAAGACATTGCATTTTTCTAGTTTATCATGAATAACTCCTCCATTCTGTGTCTTAAAACCATTTTAAGTCACAAGTATAGAGGAAAGACCTAAAAAACTCCAAATAAGTGATGATTTTGGAGAGCAATCTGAGAACAGGGAGAGTGATTATGCATTGGTAACTGGAAGCAAAGCTATTCTTTCTGAGTGAAGATTACAAACTCAAGGATCTCATATGTGTGTGTGTGTGTGTGTGTGTGTGTGTGTGTGTGTGTGTAGATGGATAGATGATAGATATATAGATAGATAGATAAGAATATTGACAGAAAAGCTTCAGACAACCATTCGATAAGGTGCAGTCTTTTATAATTGTTATGAAATCATTATTTATTATGATAAAAATATCTTGTAGTTTCTTTTATGGGGTCTCATTACTTATTTATATAGGGTAAATATATGTCCTGTATTTTTTAGGTTTGTAAAAAGGGCCTGTATATTTACTAACATGCTTTGTATATTATATTTATAGATATACTGTATTAATTGCTATATATGTCAATATCAATGTGGGATTAGTATTGATGTAAGGCTAGTAGGAAGGATTCTTTTGTTTCAATTATACATGAGATATATTTTCTAGAATCCTACCATTTTGTAAGTGGAATAAACAAATGTGTTGTTATATCTATGTATAATGTTGACATATTTATGATTGTCTCTCTTGTTCCAAGACATGTTGGCAATTTTATCTCCTTTTGGCCCTAGTCCGTTTACACTGAATGTGTTTGCATGCGTAATCTTTCAACCTCCAACAATGCTACTAAATTATAATGCTAACCAGATCTTAGTGTCTCTGACAGTGTCTGCTTTTGCAGACGCAGAGCTCAGAATAGCAGTAATTTGCTAGTTCCTTGTGACTGGCTCACAGAGTATTTGGCAGATAAGTGAGCAGGAGTAAGTACTGTTGTGGAGACAGCGCAGAGTGATACATCATGTGAGAAACTAGTCATTAAACTGTGCGCACTGCATATTTAGGCAGCACCATCCTTCTTTGAAAGAGAATCCCCCTTTCTGTTTTGTTTGAGGATGGCTTCATAGCTAATCTGTTTGTAGTCCTGTAGCTAAGGATGCTAGGCATATGGCTTCATTCTATCATGTAGGCAGAAGAGACATCATCGGAATCCCCAGTGTTGTTGTGTCATCAGAGGGACCTGTGTCTGTAATGGAAATAACTTGAAATAGTAAAGTCTAACACTTTAGAATGTGAATCAGAAGAAAAGTTCAACTGTTTCAAGTCACAAAATTAGTATTTGGGTATTTGAAACTACAAAGGTTAAAGAAATAGGACTCTGTTTCTTTTACAATGAATTCTAAATACTTGAATGTCTTTTATATATTTTATTTAAGTGTTAATTTGTATTATGTTATTTAATATTATTCTTATCCCTGAACCTTACAGAACACATTTCATAATGACAAAGTCAGTCCTGAGGGGTGCAGTTGAGTGGAGTTAGAGGAGTCAGTAACTAAACTGCTTGCTTGAGTACCAGCTCCATGGCTTACTAGAATTAGGACCATGGAGACCTTACTTCTTGGATTTCTCATCTACAATTTGGGCATTATGATTACTATGGGTTGGATATGCTTTGAGCATGTTCCAAAAAGTTTCATGTGTTTGAAGTATGGTCCATGGTGTGGTCATATGAGAGGTAATGAAACCTTTTAGAATGGAGCCTAGTGAGAGGTTCTTAGGCGAATGCCCTTTGAAGGATTCTGGGACCCCAATATCTTTCTGGCTTCCTGCTTTGAGACGTGATTTCTTCCTTCTACATATGCTTCTACCACTATGACACTATGATACCCCTAGGCCCTAACCAGAGGACAAACCAATGCGATCATCTGATCTTTGAAACTCCAGGATAGTGAGCAAAATAAAGCTCTTTTCATCATAAAGTTAGCCTGCGTCAGAAAATTTATTATAGTAATAAAAATAGATTAATACAAATGATAGTGTTTATTTTATACAGACATTTGGAGGATTAAGAGAATGTATAAAATGACTTAAAATTGCATCAAGAAGCATAATCTAGTACATGTTATATAATGAGCACTATGTAAACATTGACTATTACTACTATTACTAACAATAGTAGTAGCTCTAAATGATATTGTCTCCTGAATGAATTATTGAAAAGTTTAGGATTTCCACACCTTCTGCTATAGTCTAATTTTCATATTTTATCACTTATTTGCAAAACTTTGGACATAAGTTCCCACAGGCATTGTAGGAACAAATAATAATTTTCAGGTATAGGAAAATTTAAATTATTATACTGGAAAGTTAAAAAAAGTCTTATAATTGTGTATGCATGTAATACCCTAATTACTTTCTCAAATTATACTTTTATACTTGAAGATATAGCCATGATACTGGGTGGCTGAACGGGCTTACACATTTTTTTTGCCAACAATAAAAAGGCATTTCTCTTACATTATTACAACTAGGAGGCTCACAATTTAATACTTTATGAACCAAGAAAAGCTCTGTCTTAAATGAAGTCTGCCCTATCTTCTAGAAGGCAGAAATTTCTTTGCAACCACCCACTTCAATAGTGTCTCCATCAACATTCTCACTGCTACAGGCCAAAATAATTTAGACTAAGGAAGATTTATTTGCTCACAGTTTTTAGAGATTTCAGGTTCAGTCCATGTGAAGCCAGGGTCTCTGGAGCTCAGGACATGGCAGCAGGAAGCAGAAAGAGGGAGAGAGCAAGACTCTGCTCTCTCCCATTATGTAGGCTGGAATCAGAGAGCGAGAGCGAGAGCGAGAGAGAGAGAGAGAGAGAGAGAGAGAGAGAAGCAAGCAAGGGAATTCAAAGACACAGTCCCTAAGGCCACACCCTTAGGGATCCACCTTCTCCAGCCACATTCCACCTGCCTAGGTTACAACCCAGTAAATCCATTACAATGTATTTATCCACTGATGAGCTTACAACCTTCATGACTTAATTATATCAACTCTGAACATTAATACGTGAGCTCTTCAGAGTATATTCTATATCTGACTATAAAAATAGGATAATCCTTATCCCCAAGCATTAGTGTTCTCTCTAGTTTGCTTTGAGATAACTTGAATGTGCAGTTCCCTCTAGGTACTCAACAGTTACAAGATTTCCATATTCCATTACCATCTATGTAGGCTTCTTCCTTGAAACAGGAAATACCTTCAACACCTCTATTTACACAAGAAAACTAATGCAAATTGTGGTTAAAATGAATTGCTCAATGGTTCTCAACTATAAAGTAGTGGCATTAGTATCTGATGTCTTCTGATTTTGAATCCAGTGATCTTTGTCTACCTGAACTTTCTTTGTAATGCTTGGGTTATTATTTCAATTATTGCCCTTTTTATTATCTCATTTCTATAGATGAAAATACTGAGGCTCTGAAAAGTTAAGCAACTTGACCAAATTTGCATGGCTGGCAATAATTCAAATGAAGTGTGTATATTCACAAACATATATTCTCTTTAACCATCTTTTTGAGTCAGCCTAATTAGGCAAAAATCACTTGATCTTCAGATAGATTTACTCCTCCCAGCCACTATATCAGTAAGATCTGTGGTTTTAACCTCATGAGTATAGCACTCTAATCAAATGACATGATCAATGCAGCTTTGCATTGATCATAACTGGTGTGAAGTTGATGTCAATATATATTGAGCCAAAATCAGTTGTAGAGATTGCTTATTAGTAGGGTGACCTTATGATTTATCATCTAAATTGGGACTTTTGAAAGGGAAGTGTTGCTATTAATAACAATGCTGTGACAACACGATTAAATGGAATTGTCCTGTGTAAACATAAATGCATGGTTAACCGTAAATAGTTTGTGAACATGGCTGCTAGCTTATAGTTGATGACATTGCACTCTTAAGAAAAATATATGTTAATTCAATGTCAAAAAATGAAACTACTATCACATTATAGTAGACATCCCCTGGCAAGTTTCATCAAATGAGCTTTGTTTATAAAAAGAACAGGCTTCATATTTTAATCATAAGCACTATTCATCATTAATCTCTTGAAGAACAGAAAGCTCCTGAAATGTGTTTTAATAATAAATATTTTCATGTAACTTCAATCTCTTTACTGCATCATTTATCTGGTCAGTAGAGTCATAATGCTTGCCTTGTTGAGCTGTGAATAGATTCTTCTAGCCTGTCTACAGTTCTGTGCTGTTAATTTCTATGTGCCAAGTGGCCTGCAGAGCAGAGCTCTTATTTCAAATGCTATCTCCAAACAGAATGGCAGTGGGAGGCCAAAGGAATCTACCAAGAAAAGCATACTTGAAGGATGTTTAAGAAATTTTAATGGCCTGTCTTGATTTTGATGCTAATCTCATATTAAAACCTACAGTGTTACTTGAAAAATAATGGCATGGAAATGACTTAAAGGAATTTTACTCTCCCTAGGACCTTCTCTTCTCTGTTAATGTATTTATTAATACTGCACATTTAGGATTTATTAAACTGTTTTAAAATATTAAGCTGAAAAGATTGGTCTGTCAATTAACTGAAAACATGAACAGCAGGCAACTTTTATTCCAATATTTATATCACTTTTTCTTTTATTCAAGTTTAGCCCTAGGCAAAATAGAAGAGTCAGTAAGACTTCTCTTTGTGCACACATGACCTCTTTCAGTGCCTGTCTCTACCATTTTATGTCTTCTTGGGTTCTTTTCCATTGCTCCAAGATCTTGGTTTCTCTGTACCCTCTAGTGATATTTTTGTTAGTTCTAGTTGAAGAATCCAATGCACTACTCTTCTTAAGGTCTTCATATTTTTAATATAGATGCAAAGATTCCTATCCCCCTACAATATTTTCGAGCGCCAGTGAAATGAATCTGTAATAGGGAAATTGTAGACACCATAACAGGCAATACCAATGATCTTTAGAAAATTCTGCCAGAAGCTATTACATTATGCCATGTAAATGGTCCCTGCTTATTAAATAGATTTGTGTAACTTGTAAGCACTAACAAGTTGAAGATCAGAGGAAAAATTATAAGGGAACTGAAATAGCCTTGCACTGAGAGACAAATGCACACACATAGATTCCACAGATTTATTAAGAGCACATATGAGAGACATAACTAGAGGTAAGCCATTTAACCATGTCACTAAATGGCAGAATGCATGTTTTCTTTCTCTTTTTTTTTTTTTTGTGGTACTGGGGATTGAGCCCAGGGACATTTCACCTCTGAGCTACACTCCAGCCCTATTTTATATTGTTTATTTTGAAACAGGTTCTCACTAAGTTGCAGAGGGCCTCAATAAGTAGCTGAGGCTGGCCACGAACCTGCGATCCTTCTGTCTCAGCCTCCCAAGTACTGGGATTACAAGTGTGAGTCACCATACCTGCTAGAGTGAATGTTTTCTATTTGCTTTTTGTCTTTGTCTCTTGCCCACTTGGTACATGTAATTGACTCCACTTTTTTTTCTTTGTTTGCATTTTTTTATTATTTTGGTGGAAAGAAAGGAAAGAAGAAAAGAGGGAAGGAAAAAATGGGAGAAGGAAAGGAGGAAGAAAGTGGGTCATCTAGGGTTTGAACAAAAGCCTGTGGTTATCATCACAAAATCTTCCTATATGTTAACTATCGTAGACTTTTTCCTTCTGCTATGCAATTCATAGCAGAATTACCATGCCATTATGTATGGATGAAAGAAACCAGCGTTGCACCTGACCACTGAAAGAAGGCTTCCTACTAAAAAACAATGTTCTTTTCATCCAGAGCTTTTCAAGTTCATAGCCCATGTAGCTTCTATTTAGACTATCAGATTGAATCTTGAACTTTTGAACATCACTGTTCCAGTGAGAGAAGTTTGAAACTTACAAATAAATGAGTTTCATTTTCTTTCTTTTTTTAATGGTTCTGCAGGCAGAACCCAGGGACCCTCTACCACTGAACTGTAACTCTAGCCCTTTTTACTTTTTATTTTTGAAGCAGAATCTTGCTAAGTTTCAAAGACTGGTCTAGAACTTGCAGTTATCCTATTTTAGCCTCCCAAGTACTGGGATTACAGGAATGTGCAATCATGCTGGTGTGATGAGTTTCTGATTGGCATGTGTTCCAATTTCATTTAGAATGAACGTAGTTGGTTCTTAAAATATTACCTGAATGAATAACTACATACCAGAGAATGTTATCAAAAGTGTGGTAACCATTTATTCTGTTTACTGATATTCGTGCTTGTACTACTTGCAAACAGGTGGTAGGACTGTCATCCTCCACCTCTTTGAAGTAATATGTGATTTACTTCACTTAGCAAAATGCGAACTGAGTGATACGTATCACTGTGACAAAGATGCCTTTAAGATCCAGCATGTTTTCACCCATGACTACATGTAACAGAAAATGGTGACATTCACTTTGAATTTTACACTGCTGCTTTCTATTTAGCACTTTTGCGCTAGCTGCTAAAGGATGCTACCTCATTAGTATTTTTTTTTTTTTTTTTTAGTTTCCAGTTAGCAATGATATTCATGAGATCAGACCCATAATTTTAAAGGCTGACCTGAACTATTTACACCTTTCTATCTGTATGATAAACAGATATTTTAGTTTTATTCTCTCTGGAAGATTGTCAAAGTTCTTTTGTCTTAGTCTATGTGGGTAGAGATCATTTGTCTTGTGACCGTGATCTCTTTCTCATTCTAAAGGCATTTTTTTTTGTATAAAATTTCAGAGCATCTTTAAATTTATAATCACAGCCACCAGTCTGTCATGGCTTGAATGCATTTTTAGTAAGAGACAGCAGAACTAACCTTTGAGAATTCCTTCAACCTCTTGGTTAATATATTTAAAAAGGGATGTTTTCATAGAATATTTTTAGGTGGTAATAGATTCCCTTTCTTAAACTCTACCAGGTTCAGCTTTGGGATTTAGGCATCAGCCCTGATTGAATGAAACCTGAAGATGAAAGAAGTTTCTATTGATCTGTAATTGTTCTCTTTTCAGTTAGTCAATGAACATGCCCAGAACAAACATTTCATCAATCCTGGCTTGTTTTCACATTTCCCCAGCCATGTTCTTTCAGTCTCCTGTTCTCCCGGCTCAGTGTTCATTCCATACTTGCATCAGATTAGTTTCTCTTAAACTATGACTACCTACACACGCACACCGTTGTTGAAAATGCCTGTGGCTCTTCATTTCCGAAATTTGGGCCTCACTTCAATTCAGAGTAGGATTTTGGATGTCTTCCCCCCATTATTCTTCTTATTCTTTGAAGTTGTTTAAACTGTCATTTCATTATCCTTAAATTTTCAAGGTTCAACCCTTCCTGTACTTGTAATCATGTTTTTACCTTCTTCACCTGGAATTGTTTCCTGTCTCTCTTCTACAGAGCTAAGTCTTTCACTCTCTAAGCATAGCCCAAACCTCATTTCCTCCTTGAAGAGTTTCCTTCCTGCTTTAGGTTCATTGATTTTCTTTCAAGTAGTTATGAAATCTAAAACCAGGTTATATACCTAATGAAATTATGTATGTCTATGGTTAGCGTGTGTGTTGAACAGTCAAAGCTTATATTCTGTCAGATAGTCTTATTCTTTATACAGCAATATTCTCTTTTTAGCCACATTGTCAGTTTGTTGCAAGTTCTATGCCTGTTAGTTCTTCACTTTATTTTGCCTTGTCATGAGATCATGACACTCAACATAGATTGATCTCTAATTAAAAAGCACTTTACTGAGCTGGGCGTGGTGGCGCACACTTGTAATCCCAGCATTTGGGAGGCTGAGACCGGAGGATCCGAGTTCACGGCCAGTCTCAGCTACCTAGTGAGGCCCTCCACAACTTAGTGAGACCCTGTTTCAAAAATAAAGAATAAAAAAATCTGGCTGGGGGTATAGCTCAGAGGTAGAATGCCCCTGAGTTCAATCCCCAGTACTGAAAACAAAATAAAACAAAACAAAAAACAGCACTTGACGTACAAATGACCTCTATATATTAGCAAATATCATTTCTTTTGTCCATTTGCTTTGGTGGTTAAAAAAGCTGCTATGACAAAATTCAAGTTAGAGAATATATAGATACAGATTTGGGAAATAAAGAAATGATTCCAAGTTAAATCCTTACTTCTGGACTGGACTACATATTCGTTTTATACTTCTTCTTTTTTCTTTTTACTTAGTGAAAAAAACTCTAAGTTTTAGAGTATAAAAGATTTGCAGATAAACCCTATACTTGTTTTTTAACAGTGTATAGTTTTAACTAAATTGCTCCCACAGGGATAATATTTATGAATGCTAGAATCACAGGGTAGTAACACCTGCATATTGTTTTTAATTGTTATACAAATATGTATCTTACCGATTTCTAGTCTTTATAATGTCTCATCCTGGATACTGGAAAATTCTGAAAGATACTAAAATTAATGTAGACTATTCAATCTAGCCTTTGTATCTTATAAATTAGGCATCTCAAACAAAGAGAGATCAAATTACTTGGTTAAGTTCATAAGACTAGTTAGGAGTGCTAGTCAGAATTTGAACTAAGTGCACAGAGTCCAGAGTTGCACTGTGCAGGCCATGCCATGTTGTTTGCACCACACTGCTCATTCTGATTCTCCCGCATTGCTGTTCATGGGCTGCTTCTTCGACTCCACTTCACACAGGACTGGTGATCAATATCTCCCCATACTTTGGAAGTGTATAGAGGAAGGATCCTCATCACTATTGACCTGTGTGCATTTGGCTCTGGCTTCAATGTCGTTTTAGAGTGTTTTATAATTATTGATCTAGGGATCTCATTTAAATAGTAGAATAAATATTGGACTGCATTAGTAGCAAGATAAGAGAAAAAACTTTGCATTAATGAAGAAATTGATACAATTATCTCATAGCAGAACACCTCACAGATAATTTTTAGATAACTATAAACATTTTTAGATAACTATAAACATTTTTAGATAACTATAAAAAATAGATACTTCCATGATTATGCTTTCTTCAATTGAAAAAATTCAGAATTAAGTTTCACTTGGTACAAATAAGGTATAACAATCTTTTGTCAATCAGATATCTTTTTGTCAATCAGATATCTTTTATGTAAAAGTATTTAAAGAGGCATTTGGAAATAGTATTTTGATAGAAATGTAAACCATTTTAAAGAAGTAGAACTATTAATTAAATCACAGAGAGAGAAATGAAAAATAAATAGCATACTTGGTATTACTTTTATAGAACCACAGAAGCTTTAGGACCAGAGCCATTCTGCCTGGTGCTCCTTAAGTTTTACATAGATTCTGCAGAAGCCCTTTCTGTGCGTGATGGTAAAAGTAGAACCTATGTTTTAATATTTATTGGAAGCGGGCGTGGTGACGCACGTTTGTAATCCCAGCATTTGGGAGTCTGAGACCAGAGGATCCGGGTTCCCGGCCAGCCTCATCTACCTAGTGAGGCACTCAGCAGCTTAGTGAGACCTTGTTTCAAAATAAAGACTAAAATAGGGCTGGGGGTATAACTCGGAGGTAGAATGCCCCTGAGTTCAATCCTCAGTACCGGAAAAAAAAAATCTATCTATCTATCTATCTATCTATCTATCTATCTATCTATCTATCTATCTATTGATCTTGGACTTCTCAGGCTTCAGAAATTTTATATATATATATATATATATATATGTTCCTGGCTCCAGTATATAATATATATATATTATATACTGGAGCCAGGAACAGTGGCACACACCTACAATCCCAGTACTTGGGAGGTTGAGATAGGAGGATCATAGGTTCAAGGTCAGGAAATGGTAACTCAGTGGGACCCTGTTTCAAAATTTAAAAAAATGTAAAAGGGCTAAAGGTGTCCATTAGAAGTAGAATGCCCATGAGTTCAATCTCCAGTACCCACACATACAAAAATATTTACTGATATTAACTTTCTGCTTTGTAGCTGTTTTTCTACTGTCCTGTGTGTTTTTTGCCATCTTTAAATATAGGACACGTCACCATCCTAAAAAATTTTCTCTTCTGCTCTTACACTTGGTGTTTCCTAATGCATTCATGGGTATGACAGGAAATACAATATAGATTGAGAGCTTATGTCTGATTTTATAAGGTATTACCTTAATCCTAAGGAATAGATATTTCATGGGTCATGATAAGCTGATATATAAACTGTATGTTCTTCTCATTCTCCTTTAATGAGAATGGAGATTGTGCACACATCCGAGTTGAATTATCATATATGAAGTATATAACATCTAAGTATGTTAGAGAGGCAAAGGATAAATAAAATCATTCCTGATCAATAAACTGTAATTCAAGATGCTTCACTCTGCTCTGGTTGTTAGTACTTTTCTTATCCCATTACTCCAGGGTCTAAATGTTTGTGCCCTCCCCAGATTGTTGTATTGTACCCCAATCAACAATGTGTCAGTATTAGGAAGTGAGACCTTTGGGAAGTTGACTAGATAATTAAGGCAGAGCTCTTATAAATGAAATTATTGCCCTTGTAAAAGAGGTCTTTAGAGAGTAGCATTTTTCCTTTCCCAAAGCGAGGTCACAGCCAGAGGATGCTGTTTTATGAGCCTGGAAGTGAGACCTCACCAGACATGGAATCTGCTGCATCTTGATCTTGGACTTCTCAGACTTCAGAAATTTAAGTAATAAAATCCTGCTGTTTATAATTTACCCACTATGGTATTTTGTTACCGAAGTTGAGCAAACTAAGACAGTAATGGTCCTCAAAAATGTTTAACAATGACAAAGGCCTTAAAAGAAGAGTGGTGATGACAGGCAAGGCAAGGAATGGAGGAAGGACCCAATGAGGCAAAGCCTGCTAGATATGTCATGTCATCCAAATAGGAATCCTGTTCTATTATTTACTACTGGTGAGAATTCCCATGAAGTACTGAATATCTAACCTCAATTTTTTCCTTTAGTGAAAAAGTGGCATGGTCTACTAAAAAATGAGGTAAAAATAGAATTTCTATTTCTATATAACTTATTATAGTTCACTGTGTTCATCCATGAATCATTAAGTCATTCATTAAAACAGCAGAAAGTTCCAGCTGGGGACGGTTGATGCACACCTTTAATCCCAGTACCTAGGAAGATGATGCAGCATGATCACAAATTTGAGGCCAGCCTGAGCAAGTGAGCGAGCCCCTGTCTCAAAATAAAAATGAAAAAAAGCTACAGTTGTAGCTCACTGGTAGAGAGTCCCTGGATTCAATCCCCAGTACAACAAAACAAAACAAAACAAAACAAAACAAAACAAAACAAAAAAACATACACCAGAAAGTTCTAAAGCTATAATGTAACCCCAAGTTCCCTTTTACCACATGTAGACCTAATTGATTTCTACTTGCTTATTTTTTAAATATTCATGCTTTTAACTTTTAAATGTTGGAGCTTGTAACAAATGCATGAACATGTCAGAAAAATAATAAGTGTGATAAAATAAGAAAATGTGATAAAAATCATAAGTTTATACAACTTCACTCTTACAGTGAGTAGTGGAGGAAACTTAAAGAGGCAGAGCTGCAGCAGAACCCCAAATGTTTCTGCATATCTCTTCCATATCATAAGCCTCCTTCCCCAGCAGAATCCTTCCCTAAACTTGTGTGCTCAATTTCCCACTGTCCTTTACAGCTTTATTATCTAAATTTCATACACATATGTGCATGGGTATGTATTCTTGTGTGTATATAATTAATATTGTAATGCTTCAGGCTATATTCTCTTGAGTATGCTTTTCCTCTTTGTGTCTCTAAAATCAAATGTAGTGTATTAATTTCTATTACTATATAATATTTCTTTAAATGAGTATGCCACATATCTTATTTCTTTCTGAAGCTGCATTTGTTTGGGATGACAATAATGCTGCATTCATAAAAATTCTTATGCATAACATATATCTATGCAAAAAGTCATACTTTTCCATAGTTTATAAATTGAAGATGGAACTGTAAAGTATAATGTATGCATTTTTTCATGTTTGAAATGGCAAGTGTATTTCCCAAAGTAGTTACATTCATCTTTACACTTACCAGCAGTATATAAATATTTCTGCTTCTCCAAATTCTTACCAACATTTAAAATGTTCACAATTCTAAATTTTATAATGATGACATTTTTACTTGTTTTTCTACTATATTATATTTAGTATTATTTCTTCTATGATTTCTCTATCTTCTTAATGTATATTTCTCTGATTACAAATGAACTTGAATACCTTTTCACATGTTTAGCAACTATTTGAATTTCATTTTCTGTGATGTGTTGATTATCTTTTCTTATTAATCTATGGAAGAAATTTATATATTCTAGATATGAAACTTTCATAGGTTATTTATGTTGGATATAACCATCCCCACTTCATGATTTGCATTTTAACTAAGTAAATGGTGTATTTTAATAAAAACACCTTATTATAATGCATCCTCGTTTATCCTCTAGAGTAAATGCTTTTTAAATTTTGTTCAATGAATATTCTTTTACTGAAATGATATAAAACTATTCTCCTCTGTTATCTTAAAAATATTTATTTTTCTTTACACAATTAAGGGCCTATCTTTCTGGGATTTATTTGTACTTAGAAAGGGTAAGAGTCCAAAGATATACTTGTTCAACTCCCCAGTCATCCCAGTGTCTTTAATTAAAAATGTCATGATAGTCCAACCATTCTGAAATGCCAACTTTTCCATAACTTTAACCTCCATAAACGTGTCCCATTTGGGTATGTGCTATTCAATTCCTTTGGCATATTGGTCTATCTTTTCTTACCCTACTATTCTCACTATAGCTTTCTAGTAAATTATCATGTTCAATAGAGTCAATGTTCCCTCTGCTTTTCTTTTCTCTAAGTGGTCACCATTCTTGGCCCTTTGACTATGTACACATTTCAGAATCATTGTCAGTTTCCACTCTTCCTCATAAACTTAACAAAACCTTGTTTCAATAAAGGGGAGGGCTGGGGATGTTGATTTAATCCTTGGTAACACACACACACACACACACACACACACACACCTCAAAACAAAATAACAAACAAAACCTAGTAGTAGTGTCTCTCCAACTTCAAAGTGTGAATTTTTAATCACTCTTTTACATATGTGCCTCCATATGCACAGACCCCACAGATGGCTTAGTGGTACATGAGAGGCAGACTATTTTATTTTCGTATTTTGTTTTTTCTTTTCACTTCCTTGGCCAAAGTCGTCCTTTCTTTTTATATTTTTTTAATTGTTTTATTTGGTGCATTATAATCATATATCTGTGTTAGGTACAAACTGGTAGATGCATACATGCACATATCTCTCATTTAACCCTTCCTTAATTACCACCCCATTCCTTCCCCCTTCCCTCCTTCTCATGCTTTGTTTAGTGATTGATTTTGATATGTTTGTGGCTGTACATCATGTGCATTAGGGTGTTTACTTCTCACCCTGTCCCATCACCTTCAGTTAGGTCACCTTCTTTGCTCATCTAAAGTTTCTCCTTCTTCGTCTAGAGTCCCTCTTATGTCCCACTTTCTCCCTAGCTTCCGTGTATTAGGGAGAGCATCTGATTTTTTTACTTTTTGTGACTGACTAATCTCACTTAACATAATGTTTTCCAGTTCCATCTATTTCCCTGGAAATGACATGATTGTGTTCTTCTGTATGGCTGAATAAAATTCCATTGTGTACATATCCCATAGTTTTATAATCTATTTATCTGTTGTTGTACATTTTGGCTGGTTCCATAGTTTGGTAATTGTGAATTGTATCGTTATAAACATAGAATCACAAACATTATTCTGGTAGTTTGGTTTCCATTCTTATGGGTAGATACCCAGAAGTGGTATTGCTGGATCATATGGTAGGTTCATTCCCATTCATCTGAGGATCCTCCATACTGTTTTCCAAAGTGATTGCATTAATCTGCCATCCCACCAACAATGTATTAGGGTTCCCACTTCTCCATACCCTCACCAGCATTTGTTGTTGTTTGTGCTTTTGATGATTGCCATTCTAATTGGAGTTAGGTGAAATCTCAAGGTAGTTTTGATTTGCATCTCTCTGATTGCTAATGATGTTGAACATTTCCTCACACATTTATTGACCATTTATATTTCTTCTTTTGTGAAGTGTCCATTTAGATCATTTGCTATTTTTTGATTGGAATATTTTTTTTTTTAGCTGTGAGTTTCTTGAGCTCTTTGTATATTCTAGATATTAGTCCTCCAACAGAAGAGTACCTGGCAAAAATTTTCTCCCATTCTGTGGACTCTCTGTTGAGGTTCTTGATAGGTTCCTTTGCTGCACAGAAACTCTTCAGTTTAATGCAATCCCATGTATTGATCTTTGAATTTCTTGTGCTTTGGGGGTATTGTAGAGAAAATTTTTACCTGTGCCGATATGTTGAAGTGTTGGTCCTATGCCCTCCTCAAGCAGCTGCAAGATCTCTTTTCTGACTTGCAGATCTTTGATCCATCCTGAATTGACTTTTGTGCAGAGTAAGAAAGTGAGGTTTATTTCCTTTTTTTTTTTTTTTTTCCGTATGGTTAACCAGTTTTGCCAACACCATTTGTTGAAGAGGCTATCTTTTATCTTTTTTCCATTGTATGTTTTTGACTCCTTTGTCAAAAATCACTTGGCTATACGTGTGCAGATTTGTTTCTGAGTCTTCTATTGTGCTCCATTGGTCTATGTTTCTGTTTTTCGTGCCAATACCATGCTGTTTTTATTACTGTGGCTTTGTAGTATAGTTTTAATTCAGGTATTATGATGTCTCCTGCATGGTTCTTCTTACTGAGAACTATGTTGGCTATTCTTGGCTTTTTGTTGTTCCAAATGAACTTAAGGATTTTCTTAGACCTTTTTTTTTTTTAATTGTAGTAATTCGTGCAATATAGCATACATCTTTGTTAAGTACAAGTTGTTAACAACATATTTGCACACAATTCTCATTTGACCCCTTCCCCAATTCCCACCCCCATTCCCTCCCCCTCCCTCCCCTCAGGTTCACTTCAGTAAGTGACCTTGATATGATTGTGTAAGTACATCATGTGCCTTAGTGTGTCACTCTGCCCCATGCATCCACTACAATTAAATCAATTTCTTTGCTTATCGAGGATAGGTTGTGGGAATATGGTTTCTATGCAGCTAATCAAAACTTTCACTCATATTTTACAAATAATTTCAATATGTAATATACTGGCTAAGCAAGAGCTTAGGATGTATTTATGTGACAGTCCTGGATATTTGCAGTGTGCATTGCACACTGAGCACTGGTGACAGTGTCAGAGATGACATTCTTCATCCCAGTGCTGTGTGGAGTTGGCATGTAAAGCAGTGTCTGACTTTGGTATTGCTCGAGGCCTCATAGTCCAGCAAGAACATGTTCTTTACTCTATCACTGTGCCTTAATTCGGTTGTAGTTTTGACCCCAAGCCCATTTCTCTGTCTTCAGGTTTTTTTTATTGTTTTCAATTTTATTTATTTATCTTGTGTGTGGATGTGGATGTGGCACTGGGGATTGAACCCGGAGGGGTTCTACCACTGAACTGCACTCAGCACCCTTATTTTTTTTCTTTATTTGAAACAGGGTCTTGCTAAGTTTCTCCATGCTACTGCTGGCCTAGAATCTGAGATCCTCCTGTCTCAGCTTCCCAACTATTAGGATTATAGGTGTTGACAATCATGCCAGGTTGCTTTTTATTGTTTTGTATGTATTTTCTTTTTTTTTTTTTTTGCAACTTCTGGGCTTCATTTTTATGGCATTTTCATCCATTAATTCTTGGAACTTTAAAAAATCTACCTATAAAATTATTATTATTTTGTGTGACTAAGCCAGACCCTTGCTATTTGGGAATGAAAATTTATCCTCCAGGCACAAAATCCCATTCAAATTTCTTGAAAGTTATCCAAACCTTACATACACTTCCTCGACATGAACTTTCAACAGAAATAAATAAGATAGAACTTGGTTTTATACATAAATTTGTGGAATATTTTTTCTGAAACTTCTACAAATTTGAATAATTTTGTTAATTTTTCCACTTGAGTTTCTATACTGAGAGCACAAAAGAATTTTATTTTGGCAAGAGTGGTCAATGATTTAAGGCTCAGGACATTAAATATTAATATTTCACAAATTTATTCTACTTCTGAGCAAGCAACTTTATTGATCATAAGCATTACAATAAGAGTTAGGGTATAAAAAATGCATGTAGTCAGAGAAATGGTGTGCTTAGGGACACTTAAATTATTGTAGACCTTTTCAGGAGTCATATGGTTTTATTTTAAATGGTAATGCAGTTATAAAATATTGTGATGAAAAGTTTAACCCAGTAACACTATAGGAAGCATACAACCAATGAAGAAGAAAACAAAATTGGTTGTGAAATCTTTTAAAGATAAATGTGAAGACTAGAAACATCTATTTAGCTAGGAAATCCTTATCATGATTTTTAGAGAATAAAGTATGCTGAAGAAAGGGACCTCACTATTATTTCTACAGGCTGAAAGAGGCTATACTGCTTTTCTTCTCTTATTCATATTCTGAAGACATATACTCTGTATTTTTTGAAACATATAGGCTGTTGAGTTTGTGGCTGGCATGTTGATTCAACTTTTCGGCTCTAGTTTTCTTGTAAGATCAAAGTTTGAAGTTTATACAGCAGTAGTTAAAACTTTTCTTTATGATTTGCATAAGATTGAATGAACTCATCTTACAGATCCGTCATAATCTCTTTAAGTTTCTCTTTCAGTTGATAAAGGAGCTGTAAGTGTACTTATTGTTCTACTATAATATTAACAAACCAGTGTAGTTGAAAAAGAAAAGCTTTATAGTTAATATTCAGTTTTACATATATGTTGATTATTATTATCGTTGTGTTATTTTGTGATGCTAGGGATTGAACTCAGGAGCATTCTACCTCTAAGCTATATTCCCAGTCCTATTTTAGTTTTTATTTGGAAATAGGGTCTTGCTAAGTTGATGAGAGCCTTACTAAATTTTTGAGGCTGGCCTCAAACCTTTGATCCTTTTGTCTTAGCCTCCCAAGTACTGGAATAGCAGGTGTGTGCCACCACACCCAGCTCTATATATTGATTATCAAATGGTCTGTACATGGGTGAAATCAGGAGACAGCTTAATTCTTTCTTTCTGTGCTTCACTCTGGTCACTATCAGATGAAAGAACACTCTTCATCAGATACATTTATTGTAAAAATTTCAGTTTTGGGCTCCCTTCAACAACACATATACTACTAAAATTGGAAGGATACAGAGAAGATTAGCATGATCCCTGCACAAAGATGAGATACAAATTCATGAAACATTCCATATTAACAAATGATTTCACTTAAAAAAAACACTTTGTATTTTGCACTTTAAAAGGGTTTATGATTTAGTCAGCCACACAATTTGTTTAAGACATCTTTCTTTTAGATGGATGTGGTGGTACAAGCTTGAATTTCCAGTACTTGGGAGGCTGAGGGGGTGTAGCTTAGAAGTAGAATTCCCTGAATTCAATTCCCAGTACCACAAAAAAAAAAAAAAAAAAATATATATATATATATATATATCTTTGGTCAGAGGTGCCATACAGATGAGAATACTTCATAGCTGTTAATTTTGCTGCCTTTGAATCAGATGTTAGAATCCACAGTTTAAAAAAAATACAAAACCTGTTGTGGTGGCTCATGCCTCTAATCTCAGTCTTTGGGAGGTTGAGACTGGAGGATCTCAGGTTTGAGGCCAACCTTA